>PVKM010024356.1:0-20566 GCA_004027735.1 Carollia perspicillata
GCTCATATTACAGATGAAGAAACTGACTTCCCAAGGTCACAAAACTAGGAAGCAGTGGTGCTAAGGTTTGAACCCAGGTCTGATTGATTCCAGAGGCCGTGCTTTTGCTAAGGCATCATGATGTCCTCCCTACACCAAGGGCAGATGGCTTGCAGTAGGCCATCACCGCTGGTGGCTAGTCAAGTCAATGCGCATACCTGACTATGAAGGCAAGAGGGGTGTCATTTCCTGTTTGGGAGGGCAGCAGATTCTGTTCTTTTGTGGGATGAGAAGTGCCAAAGTTAGGATGAATCAGTTCTCTCTAAAATCTGCAATGGGGCACACAAGATCAGACTGGTACAAAAAGAAGATACATAATTTCTTTCACTGTTATTTTTGGATTTCTGTTCTCTGCATTTTTCATACTAGCCTGCTAAAACATCAAGGTTAATGCCTCAGTTAGGTTGCAACTTCCCAATTTACCTTTATCCCAATTATCCTTCCATGTAACACCTGCTTCAGAAAAATTAACCTTTAAAATTCTCCTGAAATGAAATTCCTAAAGATCTGTACCCCCTGAAAAATAAGTACCTCTCACTCATCTTCCACAAACTTCTAGAGTTAAATACATAAAACAACTCATGTCCATTAATAGGTGAATGGACAAACTGTAGTACATCCATACGATTTATAAAATGGGTCTCAGAACACGAACAATTGATACATGTGACTACATGGATGAATCACACATAGTGTTTTTTAAATGCATTTTATTGATTATGCTATTACAGTTGTCCCGCTTTCCCCCTTTTATTCCCCTCCACCCTGCACACCCCCTCCCACCCTCACCTCCACCACCCCAGTTCATGTCCATGGGTCATACATATAAGTTCTTTGGCTTCTATATTTCCTATACTATTCTTAACCTTCCCTGTCTATTTTGTACCTACTGTTTATGCTTCATTAATTGAGAGAAATCAGACACCAAAAAGAACATACATGATTCCATTTATATGCAATTCTAGAATTGGAAAAATTAGTCTATAATAGGAAGCAAATTAGTTGTTGCCTGGAAACAGGCATTGGGTAAGGAGTCAGGACTACCAGGATTTAAAAAAAAACGACCTTTGGGGGATGGTGGAAATGTTCTACATGTTGATTTGGGTGGTAGTCACACAGACGTGTGCGTTTTTCCAAATCAGAATACTGCACAACTAAAGTTTACATTACTGTGCAGCAGCACCCCTTGTTCCTGATTTCCCTTTCCAGTTTTAGTTACATGTGGTCATCTGAAGTCTGAATATATTGAGGAGAAAATTCCAGAAATAAGAAATCCATATGCTTTAGAGTGCACGCAGGTCTGAGTAGTGCGATAAAATCTCTCACTGTACCGCTCCATCCTGCCTGGGACATGGGTCATGCCTTCACATGGATCATGCCTTCGTCCAGCGCATCCACACTGTATATGCCGCTTGCCTCTTAAGTCACTTAGCAGCTGTCCTGGTTATCTGACTCACTGTTATGGTATCAGAGCGCTTTCATTCAAGTAATTCTTATGTTACTTAATAATGCTCCTAAAGTGTGAGTAGTGATGCTGGCAATTCAGACATGCCAAAGACAA
This sequence comes from Carollia perspicillata, assembly GCA_004027735.1. NCBI lineage: Eukaryota > Metazoa > Chordata > Mammalia > Chiroptera > Phyllostomidae > Carollia > Carollia perspicillata. The sequence goes on from PVKM010024356.1 coordinate 1,601, forward strand.
GCTTTAAAGTGCTTCCTGTAAGGGAAAAGGTGGGTACAGTATAGTAAGATATTCTGAGGGAGAGACAACAATCATGTAACTTTTATTATAGTATACTATTATAATTTTTCATTTTATTATTGTTTATTGTTGGTACTTTCTTACTGTGTTTAATTCCTAAATTAAACTTCATCGTAGGCATGCATGTATAGGAAAACACACGGGTTCGGTGGCTTCGGGCGTCCACTGGGAGTCTTGGAACGTGTCCCCCATGGACAAGAGGCGACTACTGTATGTAAATTTCATCTCAATAAAGTTGATTTTTAACATGAGGCTGAAATACGTTTCTTATCATATTAGTAAAATCAAAGAGTTAGAAAACATACCTTGTTGGTGCAGCTGTGAAGGGAGCAGGATTCTCTCATGCATTCCTGGGGGCAATGCAGAACCGGGTCATCCACAGGGAGTTCCCCTGGTGCTCTCAAAAGACCTGTGCAGCTACCTTTGACCCATGCATACCACCTCCCGCAATCTATTCCAAAGGCACATTAGCAAAAATATGGAAAAACATACATAACTTCTCATGAAAGCATTGTTTGTTTTGCAATAAGATGTAGAACAATAGGGAAAAACCTAAGTACCTAGGGAATATGGTATATTCAGGACAGAGATACAAGCCAGACTTCTCTGAATATGCCTTGTTCTTCCTTTATATATGTATGAATAGTCTTATGTTTACTAGTTCTTTTCACTGAAAATGCCTCAAACAATGACGGACCACAGTAGCCGTGAGCATCTCAATTGTATTCTCTAAATACCACTTTCCACCCCTCTCGCCGCGAAAGGCAGAGTTTTAAGACAGACAGCTGATCCCAGGTCTGGGAAAGGAAATGCATAAGTGGGTCACAATAAAAGCTGAGGGAGCTACCAAAAAACTGCCCCAGCCGAAAGGTCTCAGAAGCCAAACCGCAGAACTTCCCATGGGCCAAAGATGCGACAATTTGATCATCAACAAAGACGGTAAATGCATGAATTGAAAAAGCCAATTTTAAAAAATACATTCGTTCATAGTGCTACTAAAAAAATAAATATGCATCGGACCAGTTCATTAGTTCAAAAACTCGTAAATAAAAAGAAAGAAAATGCCATCAGCAAATCCAGACTTCAGAAAAGACTATAGGACAAACACCTGGTTTCTTCAACAACAAATGCCAAGGAAAGGCAAAGAAAGACACGGAGGACTTCCCTAATACAAGACTAAGTGACTCATTAACCTGATAACAATATGTAGACCTTATATAGATCTTCATTTGAACAAGCATAATTTTTGAAATACATTTATGAGACAACCAAGGAATAAAAACATTGACTGTATATTAGATGATAGTAAGGTGCCATTGTTGATTTTGTTAAGTGTTATAATGGTATTTAATAAGGTTTCAAAGGAGCCCTTATCATTTAGAAATATATATCATTTTTTCTTTTTTCATTTTTTATTGCATTTATCGGGGTAACATTGGTTCATAAAAGTACATGGTTTCAGGCATACAACTCTATAACACATCATCTGTAGATTGTACTGTGTTCACCACCCCGAGTCAAGTCTCCTTCCATCACCATTCACGCCCCCTTTACCATCTTCTGCCTCCCGGCTCTCCTTTCCCTCTGGCAGTCACCACGTTGTTGTCTGTGTCTGAGTTTTTTTGTTGGTGGTGGTAGTGCTTAATCCAGTCACCTTTTTCACCCAGATCCCCCAACCCCTCCCCTCTGTATCTATGAGTGTGTTTCTATTTTGTTTGTTAGTTTATTTTGTTCATTAGACTCCACGTATAAATGAAATCATATGGTATCTGTCTTAAACTCACTGGCATATTTCACTGAGCATAACACTCTCCAGGTCCATCCCTGCTGTCACAAAAGGTAATATTTCCTCCTTTTCTATAGCCGAGTACTATTCCATTGTGCAAATGTACCACAGCTTTTATATCCACTCATCTACTGACGGGCACTTGGGCTGCTTCCAAGTCTTCGCTATTGTAAATAACACTGCAATGAACATAGGACTGTGTATATTTAAAGCTGATACAAGTCATCTAGAATCTGATTCAACTCAATGGCGCACAGAAACAGTGAGAGTGTATGTATACTAGGTCTGTTATGAAGAAGCCCAGCCGCTGTTAATGTAACGAGAACAATTTGTATGACATCCATGTAACCTGGCAGCCAAGGATAGTGGATTGGAATGCACATACATGAAATGATGATTTCAGTGTGCTAGTCACTGTAGACGCCATTGAGGGAGCACACGTACTGTGTAGACGGCACATTCAAAATGACTGAGCGAGTAGAGCCATGAATCTGCATCCAATTTTGCATTAAGTTTCAACATTCCTCTACAGACACTACTTGGATGATTGGGAAGGCCGCAGCTGTGGGCAACTAGTGACTGGCAGCTCCATCACAATGCGCCTTGTGCATCAAGTCTTATGCAAAGTTTTTTGGCAAAACTTCAAATCAGCCAGGTGACTCAGCCCACCTACAGCCCAGATTGGGCACCCTGAGACTTCTGGTTTTTCCCAAAACTAAGCTACAAACTGGAGATTGGGAGAACTATGTGAGGTCCCAAGGTGCCTACTTTGAAGGAGACTGAGGCATCATTGTCCTGTGTACAATGTTTCCTGTATCTTGTTTCTTCTTCAATAAATGCCTCTATTTTTCATGGTATGTGCCTGGGTACTTTTTGGACAGACCTTGTAGACAAGATCATTTGTGAGTTCATTACTGTTAAAGCTGGGCAATGGGCACAAGGAGTTCATTATATTATTCTTTCTACATTTTTGTATGTTTAAAATTTGGCATAATAAAAGTTTTTTAAGTACCATATGTAAACAGTTGAAAGTAAAAGAGAAATCAAGATGTGGACATGTGACTAAAAATAGACATCACATTCAAGAACGAGCAGATTTGGTAAAAGCTACACAACTTAGCATAAAGAACAACATTCTAAAACTCAATCTATGTAAAACATTAATGAAATAATATTCGATAAGTCATGTTAGATCAAACACAAATCATCAGTCAAGCAAGCAATCACATAATTAAGTCCTGAAGTCCCTGGAGCAGAAACAGGAGAGCGGCCTGGGATGCTGCCCAACTAGAAATGTGCCCAACCAGAGCAGAGGCAGTAACTGGAGACCGCCATCTTGAGGGAAGAGGAAGTAAAAAAATAATGGAAGAACAATGAGAATCCGAAACCAGGAAAAAGACAGTGGAATGGAGATGATGGGATGAATTCTAGGGATCATTCCTAAGAACAGCTGACAGTACTTGATATTGAGAGAAAAAGAAAGAGGGGCCCAAGATGGTCCAGTTCAGCTCAACAAATATTTACCAAGCATGTGTGAACTTGACTTGGTCTCAAAGACCTAGCAGTCTAGACCTGGCATCTGTGCCCTTGTGAAGACGTAAATAACTAAAACAATTAACTGTACAATATACGGATGTTTTATACTAGACATTAGCATGAAAGTGGCGAGAGATCACAGATGAAGGAGCAAGTGAATAAAAGGTGATATTAACTGAGACGGGGAAAGTACTGGAAGAACAGCAGTTTAGAAAGGACTGTACAGTTTGAGATGCTTACGGGGCATCCAGTGAACAGTCTCAACAGGAGGTTAGACACAGAGTTCATATATCAGCATATAAGCAACGACTTCGCAAATAAATGGAGTAGTTAAGTTCGTTGGAAGACAATTTTTAAAATGCCATCTTTACAATTTGATCCCGTAAATACAATTTGATTTTATCAACATCTTCACCAAGTTTATACATTTTTTATTTAAATCTTCCCAGAATGCTAAGGAAAAAAATTCTAATTTAATGCTACTATAAAGACTTGCTGAAATCATCTGAACCTAATGTCAAATTCCCTCATGCACCATTTCAGTGCATCATTTAAGATAAATTAAAACATTTCTTTGTAAATGCTTGCCTCACTGCACTTATCGGTGTAGATGTAAAAGAGCGTAGTGATAATGGCTACCTTCAATGAGAAAAAATGTTAGTTTGAAAATGGAAATGTAATAAATCTTTGTTTTAAGAGCTATGTAATGAGAGAAGACAGATGCAGCTCTGCCGATGTACCTTAGTGGAAGTAAGTTGTCCAAATGAAAACAAATCATATTTCTCTTTAGCAATGTTTGTACTCAATTTCTGAATGCCCTGTTTTTGAATTTATCATTTTCTTGGAAACTAGGAAATTGAGAAACTGTCTCTAAAGTTCATTTATCAGTTGGTCCACATACATGCAACAGGGCAACAACTTTGAAGTGTCTACAACATTTGCTATGTATGGTTAAGCTGTGATACGCAGTTTCGACATCAGTTGACATCAGGAACCCAATAAGTAAAAATGCCACATGGCATTAAGTTTATACTACAGAAATGGGGAAAACCCCGTCTACTGTTTAAGCACCATTTATGGTCATTTTCTTAGGTTGAGAAAGAAATCTAATATTATCAACACACTCATACACTATACTATACAAAATTTAAGGTAGCTATGCAATATCATTGAGCGTTTGCATATTAACTTCTTAAATTTATTAGAAAACATAAGGAAAATTCTTAGGACAAGCCAGTTTCATCTCATACCTGTCTGTAGATCCCCATAGCGAGAAGCGAATGTCTATATTCTCAAAAATAACCTCACCAACTTGAACAGTGAACTAAAGTTGAGTGATGGTATAGATGGGAAGGTTTGTTTAACTACCACCTGACAAAAATATGCATGGAAGACTGCCTCGAGACCCCCATCCCCTGGAACGCACGTTTTTATTTTTATCTAAGCAACGTGCACGCTACAGTACATGACTAAACATAATCCAATTTGATTTGTGTTGCCGTGGTTGTCCAAGGAACAAATCTGTAAAATGACAACATGTGAAAGCTTAACACAGTGATATAAAATGGCACTGGCACGGTTCATATCTTAAACTGACAGACTGATGGTGATTATTGCAAGGACAATGCCCTGCATATGTCAAACGATTTGCAAATAATTTATGTCACCTTCCCCTCCATTATTGTTTTTGCAGAGGACATAAACTGTGTCACCGATATTAAACTGTCTGCAAAAAGAGCCGAGCTCAGCTTTCTCCTCTCTGAGAACGCAGAGCCATCTGCACCCAGACAAACATGCATATGGCCATCATTTGTCCAACATCTCACACAGTGTGAAGGTTTTTTACTTGAAATGCCAACCTGGGTGGCAGATGATGTATGTGTTTCCTCAGTCCTGTGATTACCAGGCCCGCGCCGCTGTGCCGCGCTCTCACCTCATCAGTTCCACAAGCTGCACTCCAAGGTGTGTGAGGCATTTGCAGCAATATGGCTTCTGACACGCACGGAGGTGGAGGCGTCCTGGTGTGAATATCTGACTCCAGATTTTGTTCCAATCAGGGTCAAAGTCTGACCCACGGAAATTGGTGTGGGTAGGGATTTAGGAGTAAAAAATGGCAATTTGAAAACTGGAATGAATATATTTTGATAAAGGGGAAAGCAAAGGGCATTCCCAACCCCCAGCTTAACTGCTGTGCCAAGTGCCTTAGAAATGGCCTGCATGGTGTTCCTTTGGAACAGAATGCCATGCAGGGCATGCTTGTTAGCACCAGTTGTAAATAGAAAGGTTACACCTGCAACTAGAAGGTGTCATTAGTTTTAGGGATTCGCCATAACTGAACAAGAGTAGAAGGAATTGTCACCCTGCTAAATGACACAACAAGGCAGCTCTCCTCCAGCCCTATATCAAGTTTCAGGAGCCCTTAAAGAGGACTTTCTTTTATGTGTATGTGTATGTACACACACCCACAGGATAAGCACGAGGTCCTAAAATATAATTTCTAAACTATTAAGACCTTCTTCTTTTCCTTTAAGAGCTCTCCAGAACTCAGATGTGTGATTTGAGGCAGAATACAGTGTCTTTGTCTTGCTGTGACCCTCTGCTTTTATCAGGAACGGAGAGGGAGCGATAGAAGAGAACCAAGTTTAAAGATTGTCCCAAAGGGATCTGTTTAGACCTCAAATAGCTTTACAAAGCCACACATTTTGACAAGTTACCTGTGAATTCCTCAGAAAGGTGAGGACTTATTTTCCTATAAGATTCACATAGACATACAATATCTCCCCAGCGGCCCTTTTTCAACGACAGGTGGATGAGACGACTAAGGGAAGACACGGCAGTTAGTTCTTGTCCTTTATCGTTTACCATGTTTGGACACAAAAGTTTTTAAGCATGGACTTTGAAATTCAACCTTACTTCAACCAAAAATACCTAATTTTTAATTAAAGGGGATAATTGCTCAAAATAAATTTATAAGACAAAAAAAATATCTGTACTTACTAAATGAAAACATACCCTACCTAGGACCAGTTATGCCTATGGGGTAAAACCGAAGCCACCAAGACGTCTTAGCAGTGACTCAGTAGGATATGATTTCCAGAAACTGAATTCTCTCAATTGAAAATAACAGGCAGTTAACAGTGTTTCCATCAATATTTGCCACTTCTGATTACCTGTAATTCTTGCAATTAATGACGAGGGGGAAGAAAATAGAAACATACATATGTTAATAATCAAATTGTAGAAAAATAAGCATGATGGGTTTTGTAAATTTACACTTGGCGGGTGGGTTGGAAGGTGTGCCCGGCAGCTCCTCGGGAGCTTGTCCTGACGAGTTTGCCGGTCACGGATCTGAATGAGCAGTGTCCAGGCTGGCAGAGCCAAGTCACACCCAGTTGACCCCTGCTCCAGGCTTCTTGTTCTCCTACACCCTAAAGATAGCAAGAGTATGGTTATTAAACCTCTTGCTATGTACAGAAGATGTTTTGAGAGATTCATTAAATTAGAATTATGAAGATTTAATGTCTCTTTAAACTGCCTATTGGACCTTTCCATTTGAATGTCCGGCTCCGCATGTCTGCAACTGGCCTCCGCCTTGTCAGTGTATCATGAATTTGCTTTTCTAACAACTATTCCTTTTCTGCCAGTGATACTACTTTTTCTTTTACCACATCTGATTAGCTATTAGCTCCGTAACCTTTCCTTCCAAGTTTTTTTTTAAATCAGATCTGCCCCCCTATTTCCTTTTTATTGGCAGGTTCCTTATCCAAGTCCTCAGCACCTCAAATAATGGAATGACCTTTTGTTTTTGCTGCGTAGTTGCAGGAGGAAATTGTGCTCAATGGCCAATTTAATTATACCTTATTCTTCTCTACAATAAAAATAATATTTTGGATTTGTGGAATACTTCCAAATCCACATTAATCAATTTGCTTGAGCTTCACACCAAGCCTGCGAAGTGGGCAGAGCAGGTGTTGACATTTCTGTTTTGTAGATGAGGAGGCTAAAACAAGCAGAGAGGGACTTGCCTGAGGCCATACATAGCTACCAACTGAAGCAGGAATCCAACTCAAGGCTTTGAACTCCAATCCCAAGCCAATTTCCATCACACCATTCTGTCTAGGTTAACTGTACATTGCCTAAATGTGGAAATTGCCAAAGTGCACCCGAGACCTTTTGTAATCAAGTTCAAACTTACTTATAATTTTATCTTCCGTGGCTACCCTACAGAAATCTTCTGATCCAACTGCATTTACTTATCTACTGTCCATAAATTTCCTGGGCACTTCTTGCTCATACTGTGACCTTTCAATATAAGTCTTCCCCTAGTCAAAGTCTACCTACTTACCTGTTAAAATCCAATTTAGTTTACCTTCTTCAACCACTCCATTCCATTCTATAAGCATTCCATTAATTGTCAATTTTTTCAGATGTTTAAACTCAGTCTAATTTTGAATACTGATTTGACCCTAATGCCCTTCTGAGGACTCCATCTGATGCCCTCGTGTATCAGGTGATCTTTACACTCTGACTGGTGGGAACATAAACAATTTGCAGCAGTCTGTGAGCTCTAAAGATTGCTCTGCTTGTTTTTTTCCAATAGTAGTTCTTCTCCCCCTTCTCCTCCCCCTCCGCCTTTCTTCTCCTCCTCCTCCTCCTCCTCTTCCTTCCTCTGTATAAATGTCATCCTTTTTCTTTACATAGTGAATCACATTTACTGATTTGCAAAAGTTGTACCAGCCTTGCATTCCCAGAATAAATCCTACTTGATCATGGTGCATGATCTTATTGATACATTGCTATATTCAGTTTGCTAATACTTCACTGAGGATTTTAGCATCTATGTTCATCAGGGATATTGGCTTATAATTTTCTTTCTTTGTAGTGCCTTTATCTGGCTTTTGAATTAGGATAATACTGGCCTCATAAAATGAGTTGGAGAGGCTTCCTTCCTCTTGAATTTTATGAAATAGTTTGAGAAGGAGAGGTGTTAGTTCTTAGACTGTGTGGCAAAATTCACCTGTGAAGCCATCTGGTCCAGGGCTTTTGTTTGTTGGGAGTTTTTTTATTACTGCTTCAATTTCACTAGGTATAATCTATCTATTTGATCATATCAGTAGATGCAGAAAAAGCATTGATAAAATCCAGCACCACTTATGACAAAAAACTCTCAGCAAAGTGGGATTAGAGAGAACATACCTAAACATAATCAAGGCCATATATGACCTTTGCCAGCATCATACTTAACAGGCAAACATTACAAGTGTTCCCCTTAAAATCAGGAATAAGACAGGGATGTCCACTTTCACTTCTTATTCAACAGAGTACTGGAAGTCCTAGCCACAGCCATCAGACAAGAAGAAATAAAATGCTTCCAAATTGGAAAGGAAGGAGTAAAACTACCATTATTTGCAGATGACATGATACTATACATAGAGAACCCCGAAGATTTCACCAAGAAGCTACTAGAACTGATATATGAATTCAGCAAAGTAGCAGGATACAAAATTAATATCCAGAAATCAATTGCATTTTTATGTGCCAGTAAAGAACTAACAGAAAAGAAAATTAAGAAAACAATCTCATCCACAGCTGCTACAACAAGAATAAAATACCTAGGAGTAAACCTAACCAGAGATGTAAAAGACCTACATTTGGAAAATTATAAGACACTGAGGAAAGAAATTGAAGAAGATACAAATAAGTGGAAGCACATCCCATGTTCATGGATAGGAAGAATTAACATCATTAAAATGTCCATACTACCCAAAGCAATCTATAGATTCAATGCAATTCCTATCAAGATTCCAATGACGTATTTCACAGAATTAGAACATATATTTCAAAAATTTATATGGAACCACAAAAGATCCCACATAGCAACAGCAGTCCTGAGAAAGAAGAATGAAGTTGGAAGACTCACACTACCTAGTATCAAATTATAGTATGAGACTATAGTAATCAAAACAGCATGGTACTGGCATAAAAACAGATACATACATAAATGGAACAGAATAGAGAGCCTAGAAATAAACCCACACCTTTACAGTCAATTAATATTTGACAAAGAAAGCAAGCGCATACAATGAGCTAAAGATAGTTTATTCAATAAACAGTGTTGGGAAAATTAGACAGATACGTGCAGAGAAATGAAACTAGACCACCTTCTTACACCACACACAAGAAAAAATGTGAACTGGATCAAAGACTTAAATGTTAGACTCAAAACCACAAAAACTCATAGAAGAAAACACAGGCAGTAAGATCTTGGGCATTGCTCATAGCAATATTTTACTGTATGTATCTCCCCAGGCAAGGGAAACAAAAGAAAATAAAAAACAAATGAGACTACATCAAACTAAAAAGTTTTGCACAGCAAAGAAAATCATCAACAAAATAAAAAGACAACACACCTGAATGGGAGAACATATTCACCGATACATCTGATAAGGGGTTAATATCCCAAATTTATAAAGAACTTACAAAGCTCTACACCAAAAAACCAAACAGCCCAATTAAAAAATGGGCAAAGGCTCTGTACAAACACTCCTCTAAAGAAGAAGTGTCCATCAATAGATGAATGGATTAAACAACTATGGGACATTTACACAATGGAATACTACTCTGCTGTAAAAAAGAAGAAAATTTTACCTTTTGCGACAGTATGGATGGACCTGGAGAACATTATGCTAAGTGGAATAAGCCAGTCAGAGAAAGACAAATACTATAGGATTTCACTCATATGTGGAATGTAATGAACAAATGGAACTAACAAGGAAAATGGGGACAGTTGCACAGATGGAGAGCAGAACGACAGGCAGTAAGGCGGGGGTGAAGGAATAGAGGGATTGAGGAGAAAGGACTCTTGGACATGGACAACAGTGTGGTGATTGCTGCCGGGAGGGAGGTGTGAGGGGACTACATGGTAATGGGAAAAGAATACAAGATTAAATCAAAAAATAAATAAAAGTCATTATTTATTCTCTTCTGGAATGAGAACAACTACACCAATAGTTGTTTCCTGAGTCTTGGTAGAGTCTTCACATGCACGTGGTGATCAACACTCAGTTGAAGTCTGGCAGCACAGACCTTTCCAGCCCTCTAGAGTTCCTTCTCCATGCAGTTCTCTCACCTCCAGTGCTCTCTATGTGGTGCATTCCAGCCACCTCGGCCGTCTTGAACTCTGAACTCTGAACTCTTGACTAGTTAACTCGGGAAATCTGCTGGGCTTTGCCTGGTTCCCCTCTCCTGTGCTACAGCCTGGAAATGCTAAAACAATGTTGGAAGAACTGAAGGGCTCATTTTGTTTCTCTCCATGGAAGGATCACTGTCCTGAACTGACTATTGTTTCATGTCTGAAAACCGTTGTTTCCTATATCTTGTCTGGTTTCTTTAGTTGTTTAAGGCAGGAGAATAAATCCAGTCCCTGTCACTCTCATCATGAGAGGAGGGGGACATTGAGACAGCACTCTGCATTGGAAAGATTGCTCTAGGAGTCAGAATAAAAATCAGCTTCTCTTATTTGGGATTGTCAAACAAAAATAAACAAAAACAACAGAAATGAAAATGTACCAGTTCTAAAATAAGCCCTTCAGCAATAGTATTTCATTCCAAGTAGAAAAAGTAACATGTATTGACCCTTTAGAGTGAAACCTTAAATTCATATACATATGAAGAGCTAATTCAATATTTTAAAGGTAATTTCCCTACTTAGCCTCTTTCAAACTCATTTTAATTTCTTAAAGGTTACAAAAAAAAAAAACAAACAAACATTGCTTCAAAAGCCAGAGATGTTTTCCTATGTACTATTAAAATAAAAGTTATTTCTCCATTTGTGTTGTTTGGTCACAAAATATATACATATATGTAATTGGATTTGTTCATAGCCAGAGAGAGAGAGAGAGAGCGAATAAACAGAAAAAATGGTCTGAGCTAGCTAATACTTTTTTTCCCTTACATGCCCCACTTTGTATTGGTAAGACCAGATAATGAGTAGCACTTTTTCTTTGTAACAATTCATTAATCAGAGAAATGATCCTTGCTAGTGTTTAGATGTTTTACTTAATTTGGTACCTCTGGCCCGCTGCCCCACTAGTGCCAAAATTATTATTTCTCACCCAGCAGGTGATAAATAACAACTTCAGTCGTGATTAATACTATGAATCCTTCAACCTGACTAATGCAAAAAAAACCTTGAGGCCTACAGAACAAGTGGGTGATAATTGTTGTGAGAACTGTGGAAGCTCTGCTCAGCTTGTGAGGACAGAAATCCACAGGAAATGGAGCGTTTGCTAGCAGTCCAGCTGATCCTAGGAGGCTTCATTAAGCCCATCTCCGAGACATTCGCCATTTGAATACCAGCGTTAGAGTTTCTCCCTCCCGACAAGAAGTTTTAAGTATCTTCAGAAAAAAGAAACCGCTAACTCATTTTGCATACATTTAAATATCTATCGAATGAATAATAAAGGAGAAAACAGAATTCTTGCCCACGTACTCCTCATTGTTAATAGGGGTCATCTGAGAGCTACATATGGTTATCTCTCGTTATTTCTCTAATAATGCAATTCTGCACAAATGTAGTTTTGCTCAAGCCCATAGCAAAATTAACATTCCCTGCTGGCAAAAAGAAAACTTTAGATAATGGCCAGTCACTAAGGCCACATGGTGCCAGCATCTTGATTTTATCACGGAGCAATAGGTACCGAGGCGGCCTAGCAGTAGTCCCGGTTAGGCAGGTGGTAGAGGAGTATGTGTTGTTTGGAGAGCTGCCCAGGATACTCTTTGCCTCCTAACTGAGAAACTTCTTTAAACGGCACAATAGATTTTAAGTTGCAGGTCAATGAATGGCAGTCAACCAGTTGAATATGGCTTACAGACATATTTGTTTGGCAGGAAAGTTGTTTTAATTTTTTGCTATTTTAATGCTTTAGGTGGAAGCTTACATTCTTCAGTTTGGCACAGCCCCACTATTCCTATTGTCATCATATCCTGTCTGTCTCATTCTATTCATCACAGGCCTGGCTTCTGAATTGAGTGTGTGATCCCTGGCTGAAATGGAGGTGCTAAATAGTTAACAACTAAGGTGGGGGAGTCGGGGGAGACTAAGAAAATAGCTTGGATTGATGTATGTGGCTAAATACCGGGTGGGGCAAAAACAGGCTCGCAGTTGTCAATGTCATCAACCTCCTTTCGCCCCACCCTGTACGTCCAGAGATTTTCAAGAATCACAAAGTATCTAAGTATCGATTACTTCCATTAAAAATATTTTACCTCTGCCCTTCATCTAAACAAGCAATGCCTGACATGAGATCAAAGTCACTTGAAGATTATAAGTGATATGGAAACATGGAAGGGGGAATGTAACCCAGCCTAGATCTCAGGATAACTCATAAGAACAGTCTTAACCAGGGTTTGAAGTAAGTGGAGAAAAAAACAGAACCTTTTCCCTCAGTAACCAAATATCTCAAAATTCTTAATAACAAGTTGTTTTTATTGTTTTGTTTTGTTTTAATCCTCATCTGAGGATATGTTCATTGATTCAAGAGAGTGAAAAACACTTGACTGGTTACGTCCCCAATGTGCCCGGACATCAAACCCTCAACCTAGCTATGTTCCCTGACACCTTTGAACCCCAACCTTTGGGTGTATGGGACTGTCGCAGGTGGGCACAGGTAACCAGGTTCTTGGATTGGCCACCAGGGGTGGTCCCACAATGTTACCTAGTTGACACCCCCTTCTCCTGGGGTCCCCCTGTACTAGGTTCACCTTCCCCTTTGCCAGAGAATTATAGCTCTCCATGATAGAGATTGGTGAAAAGGAAAGGAATTATTTATTCAAGTTATACAGACTTAAGAGTAATGACTTAATGTCTTTATAAAAACCCCAAAGTCCCTTAAAACACCCACAAACACACAGTCCTTCTTTCCCTCTTTGCCCAGTCCAAGGTACCGTATCTCAGGAAAAGAAATAGAAAGCCACGTGGTGGTTCTCTGCTAAAGCTGCATAATGATTCTTCTCATGGCTGCAGGGTGGGGGGTGGGTGGTCCCCCACTCTGGCCAAAGCCACATGGTTCTCTCTGCTAAAGTTACATGGTGATTCTCTCTCACAGCTCTGCTGGAGTCCCCATTCTGCCCAAAAGCACGTGGCTCTCTCCTCAATGGCTGCTGCGTCTGCATTTATATACCCCCACCAATCTGCCTCTGCAGCCCCATTTCCGACTCCTCCCACAATCGGCTACACTTGCCAGGACTCCCATGTCCTTCTAGCTTTACTGCACTGCCACAGCGAGTCTGGGCAGATGTGGCCCCGTGGTGTGGAGCCACTCATCTCCCAGTTCTCACACAGGCACTGTAACCAGGGGGAGTTGCCTCTCCCAGTTACATCTTGGGTGGAAGTCACTCCCTTCTCCCTGGCTCAAAGCGTGGTCACAGCTATTTAACATATCTGTGAAACCAGTTAAAGGTTATAGATATGTTAAATGACCGTGCTAGAGGTTAGCTGCAAAGCTGTTGCTATGCAAAATGGATCTCACTGGCCCTGCTCCATTTGTCCCTGCCCCCAACTCACACCTGCGGGGGGAAGGGGTGAAGACATCTTAATATTTCCTGGACACCTTGAGTTCCGGACCCCATTCCAAATCCCTTCTGGGGCCCTCCTCTTGGCTGCACCCTGTATCAGGACGGCACTCCAGCCAGCAGAGCCACCCAGCCAGAGCTGAAGAAGTTTCTTAAACTGAAATTCTAGACTGGTGATCTAGCACTGATTCTCTCTTCAAATTAAGAGGTAACCGAAAACTTAAATTAATGACAAAAATATGAATTGAATTGGTAGTCAAAAACCTACTTCTCCCCCAAACCCAGCAAACTTGGAAGAATAATAATCCCTGTCTTACGAATTTCAGAGAACAGAAAGTGTGTCACCCAACTCATTTCTTTAACTCAAATAAATTAAAGTATAATTTTCATAGAATAAAATGCAGTTTGATGTGTTTTACAAATGTATGTTATAAATAACATCGAAATTAAAATACAGAATTTCTCCATTCTCTCCCCAAAATATTCCTTTGTGCTCCTCTGATTCAATAAAAAAAAAATCCCAAAAGGCCTCATTGCAGGCAACCATTGACCTGCTGTCACCACAGATCAACTTGACCTGTTCTAGAAGTTCATGTACAGATACATATGTACTTCACTTCCGGCTTCTTACCTTCAACATATGGAATAAATAACCCAGGTTATTGCCAGTAACACTAGTTTGTCCCTTATTGAGTAGTACTCCATTGTTTGAATATACCACAGCTTATCTATTCATCTGTAAAGGGACTTTGGATTTTTTTCAAATTTCAGGTTAATATTAATTAAGCCGCTCAATATTCAGGTACAAATCTTTATAAGGACATGGCTTCTTCCCTCTATAGAAAATACTTTAAGTGGATTTGCTCAGAGGTTAGTAAACGTATGTTTAAGAAACTGCAAGTTTTCCAACTGCTTGCACTACTGCTCACACAGCAATGCGTGAGAATTCTAAACATGCCACATCTTTGCTAACACTTGGTAATGTCAAACTTTAATTTCATCCATTCTAATGATGTCGTGGTTATCTCATTGTGGTTTAATTACATTTACTTCATGACTAATGACAGTAAGCTTGTTTTCATGTATTTATTAGCCTTTTATACATTGTTTTCTATAATATCCATCTGTGTGTTTCGCTTGCTTTTTAACCTAGTATGTCTATCTCCTTATTCTTATTAAGTTCTAAGGGTTCTTTATCTGTACTGGATACATAATTTTATCAGATATATTGTTGCAAATATTTCCTCCTAGTCTGTGGCAAGGCCTCATTTTATAAAGTGTTTTTAGAAGTTTTGAATTTTGATGAAGACCAAAAATCATTTTACAACATTGGCTTTGTTCATAAGTGCTTTCTGTGTCCTACCTGCAAAATCTTTGCCTACCTTTAGGGTCACAAAGGCTTCTCCCGGTGTTTTATTCTAGAAGTTTTAAAGTTTTAACTTTTACACTGGATCAATAATACATTTTGAGTCCATTTTGTGTATGGCTGAGGTAAGATTTGTTTCTTCTCCATTTGATATTGAATTGTTTCAAAACAATCTTGTCTAAAAAACTATCCATACCCTTCACTGAATTATCTAGGATTGTACTGGTTTTCTGTTTCCTGTCCTTTTCGCTATTGTTTTTATAATTCCTATTTTATTACCCTTCTTTATTATTTCCTTCATAGTACTTATCTAGGAGTTAACTGCTCTTCTTTTTCTGGATCCTAAAGGTAGAAGCTGAGGTAACTGTACGTTTCTTTTTCCTTTTCTAATATGAACATCTAACCCTACACTTTTCCTCCTAGAAACTGCTGAAGTTAAATCCCACAAATTTGGGTATATTTGCATTCATCCTAAATTCAAAATATTTTCTAATTTCTTTTGTGTTCTCGTCCTTCACCCTGGGTCGTTTTAAAGTGTTCTCTTTAATTTTCAAATACTAGGGATTATCCACAACCTAAATTCACTCAATTACTATGGGTTGAGACTCTACTATAAACTCAACAAATAAGCTCCCAGAGATAAGGGCTGGGAACTAGTCGGCAGATCTTTATCCGGACTATTTACCTTGCACAGTCCTTAGCAAAATAAAGATGTTTACTGAATGACTAAAAATAAACACTTTGGGGGATGTAAACATAAAATTTTATTAGAAATTAACTCTCAAGAATATTAATCTAGTGATGAAATAAGAATATACCAAGAGATAAAGACTACACAGATATCCAAGAACTTGACGTAATGCTTCTTGGGCTGTCCAGTGAGAAACTCAACAATTCTAAATTCTCCAATGGAACAGATAATGTATGCCTAATCTGTTAGTGCCTTTGGTCAGAAAACAACTTTCAACATCATATAATCAAGTGACTGCCAGTACATGATACACTGGGTTTCCTTATACGAACAATGTGTTAAAGCTGTTTAAATAATTACCGCCTTACATGCAGGAATACTAGATCACAGATTAGTAACTAATTTTCAAGTCTATTTAAAAATCAAGTATTCAGCATGATAAACAAGATAATCTTTCCTATTTAAAAGCCTGAACATTGAAAAAAAGTATTAATTGCTTTCATTTCATTATTAGCTTTGCATTTTCACTTTTAGCCTCTAAGAGTGGTCCATCATGAGATTCTCACATGCTCTTCCTCATGCCATTTCATCTTTCAGTTTCTTTCCTTGTAGTGTACCTGAAATTAATATACTACCGTGCCAACTGTACTAAAATAATTTAAGTTTTCAATAATGTCCTTGAAATATATACCTTGCTTCTTTCAACAGCAAAAAAAAAAAGGGGGGGGGGGACCAGCCCTGGCTGGTGTAGCTCAGTGGTCTGAGCACGGGCTGCAAATCAAAGGGTCGCCTGTACAATTCCTGGTCAGGGCACATGCCTGGGTTGCGGGCCAGGTCCCCAGTGGAGGCCATGTGAGAAGCAACCACACATTGATGTTTCTCTCTCTCTCTTTCTCCCCTCTTTAAAAATAAATAAATAAAATCTTTTTAAAAAAAGGGACCAGAATTCAAACTAAACGTGTACAACAAAATACTAAAAGTTGCAATATGCTTAGTGTTTTATTTTTAATTCTCTCTGGCTTTATAGGCATGAAACATTACACTGATGAGTGTATTGTGTTAAACTTGGTAAGCCAACATTTCTGATTTAAAGAAGAAATCACCATAAAATTATAATTTTTACACATTATTATTAATTTGGGTGGTTTTTTACTTATTATTTTTTAAACAACTTTGGTTTAGTATTAAAGCCAATGAGAAAACTAATCCCTAGAAACAACTTTATTCCTATGAAGGGTCTTTTGAATGTATGATTAAACTAAAATGAAATAATTATATATTCAAAATTAACAAATACACATTATATGAAAGAAATTGAAGTATGCCCTCCCCTCAGGAACATAGTATCAACTTCATAATTACTAAAAGTACATATATTAAATATTTGGTTGTGAAATTCATGAGTGTACTAAATATCTAATATACCAAACTTAGGACATTGATCCAATATTCAGTGTAAATAACTTAACCTACCAAGATGTTCACCTAGGTAATATTTGTAATATGACATATTTGGTAAAGTTTTCAAAATACTTAGTACATGCAAAGAGGTTATTTTTTAAGATACAGCCTTTTACTATCTCACAATGGGAGAAGGTAGGAGTCAGGAGGGAGATACACTGTTTTTCAAATTAGAATCAATAATACTTTTTTATTTAATACAATCTGATCAGTAGGTAGGCAAAGGCAAAATGAACACTATACATCTTTAGTGTTTAAATAGGATGTGAGTAAATCAAATAAACTATGTTTCAGAACTTTATAAAAATTAATAATTATGATATAAACATATATATTTAGGATTCTAGCAAATAAATATATCAATTAACTGGCACTGGAATTCTTCATTCTAATTATAACTGATTTTAATAAAAATAATCCTGAAGCATTACAATATTCTAGAATGCCTTCTAATTCATTGAGACATTAAAATTATGCCTGATGCAATTTCACTGTTAATTACATTCTACTGCATTTTAATTATTGAAAAACTGATAACCCACGTAATAAGAAATACTATAGAGGAGGGAAGATGGCGACAGAGTAGGAGGAAGCTGATTTCACTTCCCCCTACACAAAGGAGGAAAAACTAGCTAATTCATGGAGGAATGGAACAGACAGACAACAGTATTGCAACGTATTTGAAAATAAGAATCCACAAAGTGGTAGCGGACACTGAAAAACCAGAAACCAGACGGTAAGAAGGAGATTTCAGGACACTAAGGTCCCGGGGAGCAACGCGGAGGTCCGGGGGTCTGGGAAGCCAGTGCTGGGTGCCCAGAGCCCGGCACCCAGAGCCGGCCATCCCTCGGCCGCTGACGCGCGGGGCGGCGGCGCGCCCCCGGAGCCCGCCGGAGCCGGCAGTCGGTCAGCGCGGGCGTCACGCACTGACTACGGAAGTCGGAGTCGCCAGCTGCCGGAGAGTTGGGTAGACGGAGGCCAGGCTTGAACAGGAGGAATTTATCAAACAGAAGGGCTGAGGAATCTGCTGTGACCCCGAGACTGACTCCCAGCCCAGCCGGGCGTGGGGGGAGGGAGCAGTGACTCCATCCCAGCGGCGCTGGGAGGGGAGACTTTGGGCCCAGGTTCCCTGGGAAGGGAGGCATTTGGCGCCAACCTAAGCGAGTGGGCAGCGCCCCACCCCAGAGTCTGGAGGCCACTACCAAAGGGAGAAGGCATCAGAAGAGAATCAAGACTTTCACGTGGAGGATATTGGGAAAGGAATCAGACTGGCGGCTAGGACAGTGCTTGGAAGGCAACCTGCATGAATAGCAGGAGGGGAAAATCGCCACGCCAATCACTTCCCAGCCTTCTGCAGCCAGCGAGACCAGAAAAACCGGTTTGGCCAGTTTGAATCGAACAAGAGGAGTGATTTTTTTTTTTTTTTGGTCTCTTTTTTGTTGTTCTTAAATGCGATTTTTTAAAACAATCTTTTTGTTATTATTATTTTTAAAA
>PVKM010024357.1:0-20557 GCA_004027735.1 Carollia perspicillata
CATTTCTGATGGAAGACTGAGGCACAGCCCACCTTTCAGGTTGAATGATGGGTGAACCCGGAAGCCTAGCCCCCCTAAGTAATAGGTGGGCCCTGTTCTGACTCAGCCGAGAGCAATGTCACACTTTCCTCGGGCACCAAGATGCCGGCATGTGTCATGGAAACATAAACTCCAGTGACTCGTTAAAAAGAAACATGCCAGAGACTCCCCAAGGGGCCGCTCTCGCCTTCAAAGAAAAGGCATCCGCTGTGCGTGACGCAGACCTGTCCCTCCCGTCCTCTGGACCTCACGGCCAGCTCTGCTCGCCAGCCCCCTCGCTCTGCTCAGGCAGAACCACTGACGCCTGAGTGCCATGCTGGTGGGGAAGGCGTCCCACTGGAAACGGCAGAGTGGGCTCCACTGTCTGGTTTGCAGAAGGCTTTTTTTCCTACCTTGCAACTCACTTGGGTGAGTCAATAAAAAGTCTAGACTGAGCCATTCAGTTCTGATTTCAGTAATTACTCAGATTCCGGGAACACTTTCGTCCATACGCGTTTTCCGCTGCTAACTTGGCTGACGTATAAACATCAGTCTCACGAAGACAGAATCCTGTGAGACACACCAATCATGAGAGCACTGATGCCACACGCCGGAGCCACATCCGAAATACGAGACAGGTCCTGGTGGGCCAGGGAGGCTTCCACGAGGTTACGACACAACAGCACACGAGATTCGCATCCCAGTAACCGGCAGGCAGCTTCTGGAATGAAAATCTCTCAACATTGTCCTATTTGATCAAGCTAAACACGAATATAAACACAAATTCAGAATACTGTGTCATTGGTTTCCAAATTATCTCCCTACCCCCACCCGCTCACCCACTCAAACCATCCAAGTGGCCTGTGGTTAAGTCCCCTTTCAGGGCCTGTGGCTTTTTATCTGGTGTCCCATTTTTTTTCCTGTTTCATATTTCCTTTCCTTACGCTGGAGTCCTTATTTTCTGTTCTCTATGAAGCACTCAGTCAAAATTCCTCCGAGTACAAAATATATCAAATCGCTTTTTATTTTCTTACACAGAACTCTGCTTCTTCCTGTAAACAGGGAAAATCTTCAGCTTCCAGCCTTACTTGTGAAGCCAGAAGTGGTTTGCCCACCCATCCAGCTGCCTCTCCACTTGGAGAACCACCTGCTCCTTCTGGACCCTCCCGCCTTGGCTCTCGGGGCCAGGGCCGGGGATGGGGCTGGGGTGCGGCAGAACCCACAGTCACTTTGGTATGAAGACTCACTTCTTGCGGGAAACCCAAGTTGACATGCATCCTCCCCACTGGGTAGAAATATCGACCCCATTTCATTTTGGGGGTTACATTTTAACCCACAATCTAACCCCATCGTGTCTGTCCTCTCAACTCAAGCGATGGTGCTTTTGAACCACCTGCCACCCAGTGTCACAGGTAAAATGACGAGCCCTGCTCTGATTCGGGGTGTTCCAGGACGGAGCGCTTCCTGTAGATGGCCAGCACTCCCCAACCCTAATGCCTCCTTTGCAGGGATCTCTCTGCCTCAATTAGAGTTTTTCTCTTGAATGCAAAATACCTGAATTGTTATCTTTATTGTCCTATCACTGCTAACAGAGCCAGTAGAAGCCAGAGTCCAGTGCCAGGAAACTAATCTCTTACATTAAGAACAAGGATGATAAGAGTTTATTCACCGTCGCCATTCCATCTGATTACCATTATTTCTTCCCCCAGTCAATTATACTAAATCCCGACCGTCTTCATCAGAATCTATGCTCAGTCACCTGTCCAACATGCCTACACACACATTTTTATTGCTATCAATCGAAGTTGCGTTGAATCATCATTCAGCAATTCCGTTTCTCAGAGACTCCGGATGTCCTCATCCCCAAAGGAAGTAGACTATTCGTCCCAGGGTGCTCACCTTGCATCTCGAGAATACTAGGTCCTGCCAAAGGTTTTCCTAATGTGTTACATCGGTCTGAGCTTGCCTCACCCTCTCCTTCAGTCTCCAGCACCTGCAAAAACAGCGCCCCCATCGGAACGGCTGCGCTCACATGGTTGCCCCCATCTGCCTGCTCTCGGAAGGCTGCTTTAGACCAGGGCTGAGGACGCGCAGGTCCGGCATCAGGTGTCGTTGTCATGGTTCTGTCCCCCACACCCACTGGCCTGTTCTAGGTTCTGAGGTGGTTTTCAATGCCCCTTCCAATCCCACTCTTTCTTCGGTCCTCCATTCCCTAATGAGCCATGGACCTGGAGTTCCATTTTTCCTCTACGTTCTCCGGCTCTCGTTGGGTACTGAGAAACACCACGGGCTGCACGAGCTGACTGATGGAGGAGCTATTTTCCTTTCAGCCTTGCTCTTACCCTCCCTTAGTGTGAGATCCGAGATTTTTCATGTCGGTTTCATGATCAGGCCTCTCTGTCCACTGATTTGAAAGTAAGTCCTGTCTCTCAGTCCTTGTGTCCTCTGGTATCCCAGACCCACAAACCCTAGTGGACGCTTTTCTCTGAGTGACTCAGAGTAAAGGAATGAGGGATGACCACACCACTGACTGGCACTGTTGAAACCCAGGTGGAGAGAGCTGACTGTGACGCGGTGTGTGCGTGACATTATACAGCAGTCACGTGTTGAATGATTTGGGAGCTCTGATTTATGCTTCACGTGTAAAGTGCATTATGTGGTTTGCAGAGTTCTTCATGATTTTGACCATGAAAACAAACTGACTTCTCCATTACTTTCAGATGGTCCGGCAGTCTACGCAGCATACCTGAAAATGGAGCACAGTGATGAGAATATTAAATTCTGGATGGCCTGTGAAGCCTATAAGAAAACTGCCTCGCGATGGAGCAGAATGTCTCAGGCGAAGAAGCTGTACAAGATTTATATCCAGCCACAGTCCCCTCGAGAGGTAACTGCCCAACGGGGGCGGCAAACGGAAACCAGGGTGCCCACGTCCGTCAGGCACACACACACGTGCAGGGCACTTTGCGGCCACTGTCTCCTGGAGCTCCGGAAAGTCACTGTCGTTCACCTTATTTCACAGCTAAGAACCCTGGACACCAGAGACGTCGTTAGCTAACTTGTCCAGTGGCACGCAGTGGTTAAGTGGGCAAGTTAGGGTTCAAAGTTAGGTCCGTGTAGCTCCAAAGCCTCTCCTGGTTGAATGATTTGAATTCCTAGAAAAGTTGTTTAGAAAGGAAAATGGGCTTTGCTAGGAGGAACTACTGGTACCACAAACAGCAGTGCTGGGTGAAGGCTGCGCCCCCACACCGGCGCTCCCGGCTCACCAGAGTCCAGAACCAGCAGAGCCAGCCGGCGTTCACAGCGATACCAAAGTCCATCATTTAAAAAGCCCTGAAGAATACGGGGTTGTGAGCGGAACAGACACACTGGGGCTCCTCCAGGTGTGGGGAGGAGGAGGAATGAGAGTTCCTGTCCTGGGGATAAGGGTAGAGGGCAGTACATGAGATTCCTGTTGCCTAGGAGAGCCCTGCCTCTGACCAGTTCCTCAAAACTCTTGCCTGGAAAATATCTGTTTTGCTGAAATGACCACTTCTCTATTTCTCCACGTCTCTTCACCTCCTTCCCATCTGGGGGCACACTCAGCTAAGTCACCACTGATGACTGATAAGGAAGATCAAGTTTAGAATAGCACCAACTTCCCCTTTTTTCTTAGAAGAGGCCTCCATCCTGTAAACTTCCTTGTTTGCGGGCTCCCCTGGCAGACCGCGTGCGGCCCCGTGAGTAGCAATGGTTTCCGCAGGTTGCCGGGTCTCGGGCCTCATGTTATCTTCATCTGGGATGTGGAGGTGGATGTTTACTTTTGAAGAAGCAGAGAGTTTATCTCCTGTGTCTCTTTAGATGTCCATGCAACTGCAAGCAAAATAACCCCACTCCACCGAAAAGGATGGCGGGGGCTACATTAAACCTTCCCGTTATGTTGCCGTCTTCCGTCCTGCCTACTGATGTGATTTTACTTTTCAGATTAACATTGACAGTTCGACAAGAGAAACCATCTGCAGGAACATCCAAGAACCCACGGAAACGTGTTTTGAAGAGGCCCAGAGAATAGTGTACATGCACATGGAGAGAGATTCTTATCCCAGGTTCTTAAAGTCAGAAATGTACCAGAAACTCGTGAAGGCTGTGCAGCCCAGTGACAATTCCTGAGGCCACACGGAAGCTTACAGTGAAGACGGCGTATGGAAAGTGCTGGCTTTCTTGTTTTCATTTTTAAAAAAGAAAACTCACAAAATGAAAAACAGCGTAGGAATAAAATGCAAGGAATCAAACCCTAAATTGGGTTCTAGCTCCCACAGAGAAACAGACCCCAAAGGGATGGACCCTAGCACTGTGGTCCCAGGAAGAACACACCCCGCGGCTCACGGACGCAGCGCTCAGCTGACGTGCACGAGAGAGGAGGGTCTCCCTCCCTGGCCCCAGTGCCACAGCCTCCCCCGCCCCCCCCCACTCCCAGTGGGCAGCGAACGGATGCTGCCTGTGGGTGGAGTTCGGCGCCACGGTATGCAGGTCAGTCCTTTAGACGCTGTAGCTGTACGAGCTGCGTCTCTGGCACGACGGCAATCTACAGAGTGCTCGTGATGGTGCTCATTAGCAGACACGCTCAGTGCCCACAGGACAGTCTGCGAGTGCCCACAGGACAGTCATGATACAGCCTGCGCCGTATCATGAGCGATAGCCAAAGGACAGGTTCTTGAGAGACGTTTTGCCTGCAAAATTCTCCTACTATTATGTGCATAACTGAATTTCTATGTTGCATTTATCTTCAACCTGTGAAAAATTTCTGATGATTCCAAGCTATTAAAAATGTATTAATCCCTTCATTTAGTTCTATAATTTTATCAGTATAAAGGTAGAAAATTTGGTTCCTGTACTTTGAGATACTTTTTTCCTTACAATGTGAATTCATTATGGTCCTAATAATCAATAAATCCAAATATAAATTAAAAACTTATAAACGTCTTTTTCTAAGGCACAGTGAAGCTACCTTCCCAGTAAAAGATGGTTTTCAGTCTGTCCTGTCACAGGGGCTCCTCGGACGTTGCCAGAGACTCCGCAGGAGAGAACTCACGTCCGTGTTGGCGGGCTCCGCACAGACAGACGGAGAGACCACGTTTTTAACGAGGAACGGCACACCCAAAATATTTAATGTCCTTTTCCAAAACATTTAACTGTGGGGAAATTCGGTTCAAGATCTTCAGCCTTGCCGTGAGAAGTGTTTCTCAGGTTTCCAACTGGACTGCAATAGCACTGCTACTGTGAGATGACTCAGAAAAAGCTGTAGCACATGAAGATACACAGTCACCGGAATTCTGCTCATAAAGCAGAGGGTTATTGTAACTCTGAATAAATATTTGGGGGTTCGTTTCTGAGAGAGAAAATGAATTGAGCAAGAGAATGTTTGCTTTTGAAAAGTATGCGGTTGATTTATGGGGACTGTAGTTAGTTGTAGAAGGTGTTACCACAGCAGTCCAAACTTACCTAACTTGCCGAGTTGAATTTATTTTCTCTTAAAAATACCCATGTAAGAATACAGGTGGGAGCCTCAGATAGCTGAACTCAGTGATGTTCCCTAGACACAGTGAGCCAGAAGAAACACAAACGCTTCCCCAGGTTTCTCATAAGTCTCCTCACCTCCCTCCACCAGCCCATGAGTGTGTTTACGGGCCAGCAGGGAAGGCCAGGTGTGCGTGGACGTGATGCACGTGGTCCGAGCATTTCATGAAGGTCCGGGGCCCTTCTCCTGCAGGTGGTACTGAATTGGCCAAACGCGGACAGAGCTGCAGTGGAACTCACTAACTGACAACAGAGAAGCGGCTTCCTTCCCGACTTACTTCTCCCTTTGTCTCCGTCTAGAGCGTTGTGCTTCGCTTCTGCGCTGCTCTTCCCTCCAAATACGGTCCCTCCGCCCGCTCACAGAGCACCTTCACCTGCTGCTGGGGAAACGAGGGGTCACACGGCGACGTGACACAAAGAGCTGGGGGCCGCGGGACAGAGCCGCCGGGTCAGGGCCTGTCCACTCACCTGCTGCCCTGCGCTTCAGCCCCAGGAGCGCTCAGTTTGCGCATCTGTGAAATGAGGGGGCGGGACTAGTCCACCGTGGGAGCCGCACGCAGTCCGCGTTTTAGTGCGTGCCATCGCCATCGTCATCGTCGTCTCAAGCTGGGACGCCTCCTGGAGAGAAATTCCTCCGAAGATGGACGTCGTCGTGACAAAGGGGATGACGACCTATCAGTGTGGCCTTGAACACCGGCCCAGGGGGTCCCGAAACGCCTTCGCGGAGGAACAGAGGATCGGAACTCGAAGAGCCAGCTGTTGGAGAATGCCGCCCGGAGGGCGTGTTTCCCGTCGCTGGCAGTTAAACTGGTTTTCCATCCTTTTAACTTAATCCTCTGAATCCTGTTTCTTTTCCTTGGGGTATTTTTTTACATTAGTAAATATTTTGTTATGACAATCCGAACACTGATAATACTTATCAAATGGCTACAAGGATATGCCCACATTAACACAGTTTTACATACTTGTTTTATCCTCAGTACTTTAAGATTACTCAGTACTCTGATACCCTAACCTGGACGCAGTCATGATTTTCCTCTATTTTTTAGATAGACACCTCCAAACTCTGGAGATGCACGAGATGCGCCTTCATTGTCTCTGTGCAAAACTAGTCTCACCTTCCACGGGAAAGAGTAGCAGAGATTTGCACAGATCGGACTCCAGCACCTCGGCAGAGACGAACACTTTCCTACTAATAATGCGTCAGTCACACCATCGTCTCGTCAGCTGCAAAGGGCTTCCTGTAGTAATTCTGGAGGATGGTTGTAGAGAAGACATACACGAAAGCTTTCTTCAAAAGCATAACGGGGTGTGATCTGAAGGAAATCATAAGATCCCACTGTCCAAAAACATCTTCCTCAACTCTCGGACCTGCATTTCCCCTCACGGGTCACAGAAGATAAAACATCTGAGCTCAGGTTTTCAGGGAGGGATGAAACACTCGTGCCGGCCCTTTACCTGCTGCCGAGCAGAAAGTGAGGCTTGGGGGAGCGGAGTGCAGGCTCGCGGGAAACAGGCCGAGAGAACAAAGGGGTTTGGGCGACTGGAGTCACCGACACCGAATAGGATGCGGGAAGCTGGGGGACAAATGCAAACACGTTTCTTATTAAAATCTCCCCACGCTGTTAATGGCATAAAACCAAAGGGGAGGGTGGCCTAGTTTAAAAAGAAGGCACTCTAAGTTGCTAATTACACATTTTAGAAGGAAAAAATGAATAGCATTCCTATAAAAACAAAACGGCAAGTATTCACTCCTCCACACACAGTGTTCATAGAAGCACCCCTCGGACAAAAATCCACCCAGACCTTTTCGAGTGCGGACGCTCTACGTACAGGTGTTAACTGGTTAAGTTCTCTGCCCTCAAGGATGTGCGAGCTGGTCAGCAAAGGACAAAGCCCTCACAGCCGAGGCTGACCAGCGGGCAGGGTGCTGTGGGACCCCAGGAGAAGTGCTGGCCTCCACCAGCAGCATCTGGAAAGAGCAGACGGCATGAGGGTTAAGATGCTCGTTGGAGAGTAATTAAGAGCTCATTAGGAAAAAAGGGGAGGCCGGTGTGGACTGGACCCAGGGCCAAAGAAGAGAAATACCGTGGTGATTAGGACGACTGAAGACGGTGGGGGCTCTGGAATCAGATCTAAATTCTAGTCTTGGTTCCAATGTTTGGCAGCTTTGAGAATTTAAGAAATCGCTTAACCTCTCTGAACCTTGTGCCTTCTTCATCTGCAAAATAACAACAATAACATCTATAACATCTACCTCCTGGGCTCTTATAAATGCAAATATTTAAGTTCTTATAAAGTCTTGATACCGTGTTCAACAAAATGCAATCATATTACTAGTTGCCACAAGAGTCCGAATGAGGGACAGCGCCAATCTGACGTAGACAAATGAGGAAAGAAAGACGTTTCTGAGGGAGAAAGCGTGAACTGATCAGATAGGGGAAACAAAGGAGAGCTGAAGGCCAAGGACAACCTGAAGGTTATACTTGGAGCGTTTGGGTGAGTACCGATGCTGCTGACTGATCACCACAGTGGAGGACGGTGAGCAGACTATGGGGCGAGGCGGGCGAGGCAACTGCACACCCCCCAGTGAGACTCCAGAGAGAGGCGGAGGGCAGGAGTGTGCATCTGGGGACTGTTAGCATGGCAGAGCCACAGACCAGAGGAGACACTCGAGGGAAACTATGCAGAACAGAGAGCAGAAACCCGAAGACCCAATCAAAACTTCGGGTAAAAAAATACCATGTTAGTGACTCACATTCTCATCAGAAGCCCATCATGATATAGTAACGATAAAGATCAATTTGTTGAGTTTTGCTCTATAGTGGATATTGTGCTAAGTGTCCAGATACATTATTCATTCACTCAGCAAAGTTTATTGAGCATCTACTCTATGCCGACCTGGCTCTCAGAGATAGAGGCTCACCAACAAACCAAGTGGAAACCATGGCCACCCTCATGGCGCTGACACTGCCTTATGTAATAAAATAGTAATCAAATAAAAACACCACATCAGACTGTGATGAGAGCTATAAAAAAGAAAACAAAACAATATGTTCCTCCCTCCTAACCACCTGAATCAACAGTGAGGAATCCGAGACTTGAAGAAGTTAAGTAACTCTCAGTGCCTCTCACCCGGAGCCATGGCGTTTCCGACTGTGACCCTTCAATCAGTGCAGGCACAGCCGCTTACAAACAGGCTGGATGGAAAGGAAATGTGCAGTGATCTGATACATAGAGACGTGCATTCGGATGTGTAGTGCCGCTAACCACACAGACCTTTTCCCATGGAAGGTCCCTGTGACAGCTACTTCCATTGACTGCTTCTGACCAACTCAGACGGATTGGCTGAAAACACCCGAATGCTTTGGTCTCTGCCAGAAAGAACCACCTGATGTAATGGTGCCCAGGCTCCACTAATAGCCAAAACATCTTCCCTTTGATTAGCAAATACAGTGTCTAAGCCAGGAATTTAAACACACATATTGGACAGTCAGTATATACAGGGTTGGGCACAAGCAGGCTTACAGTTGTTTGTATGGAAAATACTATAATGATTAATGAATGATAACACAAGAATGAACCCTGTGTGGTGTCCACACCGCTGTAAACCTATTTTTGCCCCACCCTGTACTCCTGGAAGTGCGGTTGGAGGCATGGTCTTCAGCATCCACGGCAGTGCCCACGGTCCTGGCTCTGGGCCCTGGCCATGGTCAGCCAGTACCAACCAGCTGCACCTCCAGTGTGAGACCTGGAGGAACAGGTATGGGGAGACAGTGACAATGTCATCAGAGGCACCAAAAGTCACAGGAAGTGCTCCAAACACCTGGACTGGATGGCCCGTGAATCCAGAGAAAATGAAGGAGGAAATCGCGAGAGCCTTTCGGTTCATTCTGACCAGCAGCGCGTTCTCTTCCCAGAGGGTCTGAGTCTCTGTCAGCCACGTGCGTGCTGCAGACACGGTGCCCATGACTCCTTTGAAAAGGAGAGACCAGGCACGCAGGGCTCCGACCACCTACCTAAGCAGTAAAGCAGTGTATTCATAAAAAAAGACGTGACCAGTGGCATTTTCGTACTTTAACAATTCATGGGCAGAGTGTCAGAGGAAGATCGATTTATTTTCAAAAATGAACAAAGTCTTCGCAGTTCATGGAAACACAGATACGCATTGTTGTACTTGAGCCTGGCAACAGCCCTCCCGGGATACCTGAATGGCCCTGGTGAGCAGAGGCAGGGAGCGCTCAGCCCCAGCAAGAAGGGCGTCTGATGCCACAGGGGCCGGTGGTCCAGCCATGGGAGTCACACAGGGGAACCAAACTCGGGTCTCAGGGAGGCAACAGAAACCGCCCTGCAGGGCTGCATGGATCGAGCGAGCTGATGGATTCGGACGTCCAGACTGCCTTCCCTGGCAGACCCTGGAAAGCAGTCACCAAGAGAGGGCGTGTGGCTTTAGACTCAAGCTCTAAGAAAGCAAAATGAAATGCATCGGGGGAGACGGAAGAAGTTGCCCACTTAGGGGAGCAGGGGGCTCCGACGTCAAATGCTAAATGGGAGGGAGGGGACAGGAAGACGAGCCTCCCCCCACATGGAGAGGACAGGGCTCTGATAGTAAACGGGCCGCCCTCATGACGATAAACGGCCTTCATTAGAGGGCTTCCACCCTTAATAAGGAAAGGAAACTTTCCAATACAAGCAAAGGAGATGCCAAATCTATAAACGTACTTACTTTGAAGCTTAGACTTTAAAAGGAATGGCTTACAGCGAGAGGTGGGAAAATCTGGATAATTTGACTTCATGATAGGATTATAGCTCATCTTGCTGCGTCCAATTAATAATGCATTTAGCCACATTACTGGACACTTTGATGAGCTTCTCTGCTGGCACTTGGCACTAAGTTATCCTCACCGCCTCTGTGAGCGAGGGCAATAAAGACGGGGAAGGCAAACACAGTCTGTTCTTACGCCTCACTCCTCCGTGACTCATACGCAAGTTACATCCCCAGCAAACAAAGCTAAAATCGGAGAGCGCGTGCCAGCAGAGCTTTAATACCTTCGTTTGGGGGTTTCTTTCTAGAGTCGCCCCAGATGACTGTTACTATTAGCTAGAAGTTTTGGTGAACGTGTCATCAACGCTTATTCCTTGAGAAGAGAGAAAAAAAAAGATTCTGAGGTTCTGAAGCTCCTAGGTGCCAGGCACTAGGACGGTCATTTCGCATTTCTTGTCTCATTTAAGTGTCACAATAAATGTGCAAAGGAGTTATTACTAACTGCACGTTACCCATGAGAAATCCAAGGTTCGGAGATGAAAATTGTGTCTAAGCTCACACAAGGAGCCAAGCCAGGTCTAAACCTAAGAACTTTCTCACTCTGAAATCCATGCTCTTCCCATAAATCCAGTGAGATTTTGCTCCTTAAAGATCAAAACTGACCCGTTTCAGGCACATGCTTACAGAGCAGCCTGTGACATTGGGGAGACAGGTATGACTGAGTAATGACTGATTTTCTGGATAAAACTCCAAAACAGCTACTGTCATTCAGATGCCCCAATCAAGGGTGGCTGCAGGCATCATCCTGAAGAAACCCAAGCTAAAGTCGTCTTTCTGTGCCACATGCAACAGTCACTGATCTGCATGCTCTGTGGCACACTTCAGGGGCAAAATCACACAGACCTCGTTTTCAGCGTGATTACCGTCTTCGGTGATGCCCTCTCCCCAAAGGCAGGGAAACCGCTCAGGTGAACCGAACCGAGTAACCTGCTCACTCTGGACACAGTGATCGTTCAGAATGCAGGAAGACCTCGGGGATCGCCCAGCCTCCTCTTGCTCCCGAGGCTTCTCTCAATGAGTCTCTCACCCGAGGAGGCATCGCCGGTCACCTGTGTCGCCCAACCTCGTCTCTCACTGGAGCTCCAGACCTGAACTGTGGAATGCCACCGCATTTCAGAACCCCCATTCGGGTGTCTGTGTCACCCACGGGAGATGACAAGGTACCCTGAAGAGGCCCCCTAGTTAGTAAGTCAATGACCATGCCCTGGCCGGTGAGGCTCAGTTGGTTGGAGCTTCGACCCACAGACCACAAGTTTGCAGGTTTGATCCCTGGTCAGGGTGCGTGTGAGAAGGCAACCAGTCGGTGTTTCTCTCTCTCCCTTCCTCTCTTTCCAAAAGTAATTTTAAAAAATGTCCTTTGGTGAGGAATAATAATAATAATAATGATAATAATAATAAAGTAGATATGTTGCATTTGCTTTGTGGCTTTAACAAGTACAAAATTTCACAGAAAAAAGCAAATGCATTAATAGAACCCATAATGAAATAGAACTCTACAGTAAATAATGATAAATATTAGACAAGGATTTCTAAATATTTCGTAAGTATCAGATAAGGATTTCTAAATATCATGGCTAGTAATAATCTTGAAAAACAACTGGGCAGTTAAAAAGTACAACATGGAATAAGAGAATTATTGTTAAATAAATCACTGCAGGATTAGAGATGGTGAAATCATCTACACATGAAACAAAACTAAAAAAAATACAAACAAAAAGATTATAAAGTACTCTGAGTACAGTTCTATCTGTTCTTGGTTTATGGCTACTGACAAAAAACTCTCACAAATAAAAGGAACATGAAATGCCTCAGGAATGTTACATAGTTAGGGTATCTAATAAAACAGTTCAAAACCGAGTTGTCCAAAAATGGATTCTTGATCTTCCTCCAAAACCCATTCCACCCAAGTTTTCCTCGGGAAACACCGTAGCTTCTTCCCAGCTCTGCCCCTTTCCCTTAGATTTTACCTTCCAAAATCTCTACCCCCCTTCTTTGCTTTAAAAAAGAATGATGTTCCTTCCTCCATGTCCAGTCCAGACCTTGCCATGTCTCCCCGAGTCCTCCGTGATCGGCCCAGACGAGGATGCCATCCCTCCTGGCTGTGAGTGCCCACGGCAGGCAACACCAACGCCGCCCCTGGGCTGTAACAACGTATGGACTCCGCTCTTTCTGTCACATCCCACGTGCGAGCGATCCGTCCATCTGGTCATCTCTTCCTTTGAAATGTACCCAGAATCCTGTCACTGCTCATCTTCACAAGCTTGATCCACTCCCAGTCCCTCCTGGGCCCGAGGGGTGGCCCCTCGTCACCACTCTTACCCGCACACGCACAGGCGCGAGCACGCGAGCCCAGGTAGTCATTCGACAATGTGTCGGATTGTATCGCTCTGCAAAATTATTCAGTGATTTCAATAGTACTCAAGGAAAAAAATCCAAAATCTTCGCCGTGGACCACTGCCTGGGCTCAGCAGTGCCCACCAACACACCTGTTTACTGGGCCTCCCAGGGCGCTCCACTGCGCGGACACCACCGGCACGAGCCCATCCCCCTCCCCTCCGCACCAGGCCCCGGGCCTCCTGCTCGCTGATCTCATGGTTCTCTTCTCCCTCCACCCCAAGCCAGCGCCTCTGCCAATCCTGGGCCTGAGACCCAGTTCAGTCCCCCGCACACTGCCTTAGTGAGACAGCCCCCGCCTGCCAGCGCAAAGTAACACCATCGCCACCTCGTTCTCCCCCGTCCCCTTCCGACACTTGTCAATCCCCGACATTGTTTGTCTATTTATTTTCTGTAGACCCCATATTAGACAAAAGCTCCCCCCAAGAGCAAGAACTTTGTTGAGAAATCTGCAACATGACCAACAAAGTATGTATTTTAAAATATTCTCAGTTCCCAAAGTTCCAAGACAGCCCTATGAAAAGAACACAGACTTCGTTCAGGGAAGATCGGAACTTTTATCTGTATTCTATTTTTTTACTGCACTGAGTTTAGGGGTGTTATCTAATGTTGTGTGTCTCTGCGTTCTCGCCACCTGAGAAGAAAGGGGCATCAAAGATGCCGTGAAGTAAGGCTGATGAAGGGAAGGGGAGAGACCACAAGTGGTACCAGTGAAAACTCAACACTCACACAGAGACCTGCGCATGGAAGTCTACAGCAGCCTTATTCACCAACTTGCCCAAACTTGGAAGCAACCGGGACGTCCTTCAGTGGGTGAGGGATAAATAAACTGTGGTCTGCCCAGAATGCTGCTCGGGACTGAAAATGAATGAGCTATCAAGCCCTGAGGAGACAGGAGGACACTTCAATGCACATGACTAAGTGAAAGAAGCCCATCGGGAAAGGCCGAACACTGAATGATTCCAACCACGTGGCATTCTGGAAAAGGCCAAACTGTGGAGATGCTTCAAAAGCTCAGTGGTTGCCAGGGGTCGGAGGAGGAGGAGGAGGGATGAACCGGTGGAGCCCAGGTCTTCACTGCAGTGAAAACGCTCTGTGTGATACTGTAACGGCGCAGACCTGCCATCACACACTTGTCCACACCCACACCATGTGAAACACCAGGAATGAGCCCTAACTGTACACTGTGGACTTTGGGTGATGACGGCGATGTGTAGGTGTGTCAGCTGGAACAAGTGCGCCACTCTGGCGGGGGATGTCGACAGTGGGGGAGGCTCTGTATGTGTGGGAATACACGGGGAATTTCTGTGCTCTCCTCTCAATGCCGCTGTGAACCCAAAATTGCCCTAACAGATAAAGTCCTTAAAAACACAAAGTAGTGTTAGTAGATAAAAGTTACTTCACGCAGTTGCTGCGGAGATTCCTCTCAGTAACATCTGGTCAGTCTTCAATAAACTAAACGCCTATTATGAGCTTCCAGCAAGTGTTCGCAAACACGCTTTTTTACCTATTGCTTCCATTCGGTTTTCCGGAGCGCACGCTCCTTCTGCCCCCGCCACCTGAGAGACATGAAATGCAGTAATTGTTGGCCTGCAAACTGAAGAGAGATACGTGCAGGCCCGTGAGTCCGCATTGTTTAAAATAATAATCTACATCACCAGTTGTGTAATAAACAACCTCCTGGAGACCCAGAATATCATGATCTTCGTTGCATTATGGTCACCTCTACCTGCCAAGGTGTTCGGAGGGCCAATTTCCAGGATGATTTTATTCCAGTAAATGTGTTTCTGCAGATAGTATTCATTTTACTTAGTATTTCCTGGAAACTCTGATTATTTAGAAAGAAATTAATAGATCCTGTGTCAGTAGCTTAGACCCATATCTGTCGCCATCCAATGTTTTAAGAGCCATCGAACACTTTCTGATTACAACTCAAATTAAAAGCTAAGAGTCCAGGAGCACACAGAGAGCCCATTATCAGGTCCTTCTGCCAACTGCGGGGATAAGCAATACAATGAGGCATGTTAATTATTCGGTCTCCAGCAGCGTGATTGATTAGTTTTCACTGGTACATCTTGCTAATGTGGTGCAGGACAGTAAACATGAGGGCTTGTTATTTTTTCCTGGGTAAGGAAACCGTGGTGTGTGATGACTCACTGCATTGACAGCTTTCTCTGTCGTCTGCCAAAGTCATGCTAGAGCCAAGTTGACCTCTTTACCAAGCGAATGTCACATCAAGAGGCCCACCCTCAAGTCCAGGGAGTCTACCGAGTTCGTAGTCTTGGAAAAGTTGATCTCTAGGTGTGTCTGTCTCTCTGTCTCTCTGTCTCTCTCTCTCACACACACATACACACATACACAAAACCATATGCTTTCTTTTATTCTTTTACACTATGTTCTTTCTTTTTCTTTGCTTTTACTTATATGTGGAATCTAAAGAACAAAATGAATGAACAAAAAGAAAAACAGGCCCTGCCTGGTGTAGCTCAGTGGATTGAGTGTGGGCCTGCGAACCAAACAACCGCAGTTCGATTCCCAGTCAGGGCACATGCCCGGGTTGCAGGCCAGTTCCCAGCAGGGGACACATGAGAGGCAACCATATATTGATGCTTCTCTCCCTCTCTTTTTCCCTTCCCCTCTAAAGAGAAATAAATAAAAACTCTTTGAAAAAAAAAACGAAAGAGACTCACAGTTACAGAAATCAGACTGATGGTTGCCAGAGGAGGAGGAGGAGTTGAGGACTGGCTGAAAAACGTGAGGGGATTAAGAGTACGAACTGGTGGTCACGAAGTGGTCATGACAGGTAAAGTAGAGCCTGGAGAATACAGTCGGTGACAGTGACTGACTACGTGTTGAGCCAGGTGGGAACTAGACCCACTGGGGGAGTCACTCATAAGGCATGTAAATGTCTAACCACTCTTCTGTACACCCATAACTAATAGAAAATAATACTGAATGCCAACTGTAATCGAATTTTAATTTAAAATTTTTTAAAGAAAAATGGAGGTGGGGAGGGCTTGGGGGTGGGCTAGGATGGGAGTAAAAAACAGAAAATTGTACTTGAACAACAATTAAAAATTTTAAAAAAAGAAAAAAGACAAAAGAAAAATAAGAAACTATAACATCTAATTAATGCTGCCTCGGATGCTTTTAAGCCCCAGCTAGGAATGGCAGCCATCTTGCACAAAATTCTAAGGAGGACCCTGTCTCACATTCTATATTATTTTTTATTTTATTTCTGAATTTATTGGGATGACACTGGTTAATAAGTTCCGTAGGTTTCAGGTGTCCAATTCTGTAGTGCATCATCTGTGCACTGTACTGTGTGGGCATCAGCCCAGGTCCCGTCTCCTCCCACCCCCGTCTATCTCCCTCTGCCCTCTTCGACCTCCCCTGCCCCTCTTTTCCTCTGGTCATCACCGTACTCCAGTCTCTGCTGAAGGTTTTTTTCTCATGTTACTTAATCCCTTCACCTTTTCCACTTGCCCCCCAACCCCCTTCCCTCTGACAGTTGTCAGTCTGTTTTCTGTATCATCAGTCTGTTTCTATTTTGTCTGTTAGTTTAGATTGCACATTAGATTCCACATATAAGTGAGATCATAAGGTACTTTGTCTTTCACTGACTGGCTTATTTCACTTAGCACAATGCTCTCCAGGTCCATCCATGCTATCATAAAAGCTAAGATTTCCTTCTCCTTCACAGCCAAGGTGAGGACACTTAAGATCTACAACCTGAGCAACTTTCAAGTACACACAACAGTGGTCAGTGCAACCACCAAGCTGTACATTAGATCCTCAGAACTCACTCATCCTATAACTAGGAGTTTGTACCCTTACACCGGCACCTCCCCATTTCTCCCACTCTCTACACTAGGCGAATGGCAGATTCAACAAGCCTTCGGGTCAAGGTCAGCCAACCAAGTCCTATGCTGAACAACTGAACAGAGGTCAGGTTCAGAGACCCAAGCTCAGCACACCATTCCAAGCGAGTGGTCTGCTGGGCTTGTGCCCCGGGTTTGTGCACCACTTGCCAGCCCTATACAAAGTGTCAGCCATCATTTCATAGGTTCAAAAATAACACCTCATCTCCAGTAACTCATTAATAAGGCAACAAATACAAACTGAAATAAAGATAGCAAAGCTCTCTGTCTACTTGGAACTCTGGACTTCGGACTAACCACCTCTGGAGTACATAGTCCTGATGGAAATATCTAAAACTCTAACCAGCGGACCCAGGGTGTAGATTAAATGAGCCGACACCTTCTATGATGAAGAATTTTAACAGGGAATTTCAGGACACGACGTCTCACTAGCTTTCCCTCGTCTTCACCTCACACATCCATCTAGAACAGGGCTTCCCCACCTTCGTGCTGCTGACATTTGGACTGGGTAATTCTCTGGTGGCAGGCACGACCCATGCACTGGGGGGACATCTAGTGCCCGTACCCCATGTCTGCCCACACGATGCCAGCAGTGCCCTGCTCCAGCTGTGGTAAGGAGAACTGTCTACAGCCACATCCAGCTGTCCCAGGAGGGGACGCCCCTCTGCTCCGAGCCAGGCCAGGCCCACCCACCAGGCTGTTTCTCTCTTGTTTTTGCTTATAGCTGTCCCCAGTCTTAGAAGTTATCTTGTCCCCTCTCCTACTCCAATGGTACCTACCCTTTAAGACAAGGCAGCTACAAGCACCTCAGCTACCTGATGAAGCACGCAGAAGTGATTTCATTGGTCCATGTAAGCGGAGTCCCCAGACCACCACAGTCCTCGCAGCTCTGATTCACCCACAGTTCCCACTTTCCCAACTAGCCATGTTTACACCAGCTTCCCGGCCCCATAAGAATTTACTGTGAGACTGGTACCTTCATATTAAGCATTAGTCAGTCTTCCATGAAATTATCAACTCATTATAATCTGAAGCAAACAAGAAATTTAACATAATCCCAGTACCAAATGTCCTGAAACTTAGTTGCTCCTGTTAACGGAAGTAAACTACTAAACCACAATATACAGAAATCATTTATTCTTTGAAACAGTCATAGAAATCCCAAGTTGCTCATCTGGGTTACAAGCTGTCCTGCAATTTTTATTGATTGACTGACTGATTTGAGAGAGGGAGGAAAAGACATTGATTTGCTGTTCCACTTATTTCTGCATTCATTGACTGATTCTTGCCTGTGCCCTGACTGGAGATCACACCCACAACCTTGGCGTATCCAGACAATGCTCTACCCAACCTAGCTACCCAGACTGGGCTGTCCTGCAATTCATAAAGGACTGAGACCCATGGAGGACACAGTTCTTAATAACAGTTCATGTGGAAATGCCCACCTACATAGCAATCTATGAAGCCATTAGCATCAGGCAAAAGGCACAGGTAATATTTTTTGTGAACTACCAGGTTAAAAAAAGTAACTTCCTGTAGTTTCTAAAAACAAATATTACATCAAAACCATTATAAAAGTGTGTGTTGGCAAAATACAAAGTTAGGTGAACAGTGGCTACTCTCAACAGGCTTGATAAAAATAACAGGGGTTACAACAAATTAATAATTAATAAAAGTATTTTGAAAGCACAGTAATAGACCTGTGCATATATTATAAGTATAGGTTAAATCACTTAAAAATAGTTCTACCCGAATCCAGTTTGTCATATATGAAGAAGATTTTACAATTTTCCCCAAAATACAAAAGAGATAAAAATGTGGAAACATTTTATTAAAGTATCGTATCTTACCTTCCCATTTGTTTTATCTCAAAAGTCTTTAACAGTGCAAAAGAAGTCTTTCGCAAGCCGCAAGAAATCTATTAGGGAACACATATGTATGCTAAGATCTGTGTGGACAACCTACTTTTTACACCTACAAATTATACCCATTGATTATCTCACTCCTTTCCTTTTCCGAGTGACATCATTTCTCATCTTCTCCCTACCGTATGGGACACTTTCACAATGTCATAGCGCCGCCAGACTCTCCTCCCCAGGAAAAACCCTTTTTGGATGACGTAGGATTCGCTAATCCTCACAAACACAGCTGCACAGGAAAGTGAAATCTCAGAGGACGTGAGACTATCGTCGGACCTCTCACGTGGAAATGCAGAACCCAGACTCACGTGTATGGGACTCCAAGTCCATGGGCTCAAAGACGCTCGTGCTGCAATCAGCGTTCTCCCTCTCAGCAAAGCAGCCCTGACTCTGGGGGTCCGCAGGGGCCGCCCACTGCAGGTATGGATACATAACCTTCCCGAAGGGTTCTTTTTTAAAAATTCTTGGCATTTTATAAGCTAACCAAAACTTTGAGAATGGAAATAATAAATAATACCCAGTATGAGCAAGACATATATGGCTCTGTATGGAGATACTGCTGTCAGAATACATTAAACAAATCATATGGTGTAACACGCATGGTACGTATCCAGTGGATGAAGAGGGGGCTCTGAGTAGACTCCCACGCCTTCCTCACAGTGGGGCTGGCAAAGCTCCTCATATGGCTAAGGCACGGGTCTCTGTCCTCAATTTCTTTTTTTAATGAACACATCACTATTGTTACACCATTCTAGGCTATGACTTCAGATTATGGTGTATCAGGATCTTTCTTTCCAGTCTCCAGGTGTTCACTCACTGAGCATTCAAGTACAGGATCTACCAATGCAACTAATAATAGTTACGGGTGATGATGACTCAGTAGTTGCCAATCACTATGTTGAATATATTTATTATCTCATATAACATCACAGAAACTGGCATTGGAAGTGTTCCTCTCGCTTCTAATTCACGGTTGGAAACACTGAGGCTGACGAGCATGGTGTGGATTCCAAGCTCGCACAGTTACAGAACACGACGTCAGATGCAGAATCAGCT
This sequence comes from Carollia perspicillata, assembly GCA_004027735.1. NCBI lineage: Eukaryota > Metazoa > Chordata > Mammalia > Chiroptera > Phyllostomidae > Carollia > Carollia perspicillata. The sequence continues at coordinate 19,650 of PVKM010024357.1, forward strand.
CCAAGCTCCGTGTCCAGCCACGTGGCAGGGCCGCCGGGAGTGGATGTTTCTCTAACAACAAGCTCTGCAAAATGTCAGCTTCACGCTTCACTTGCTAACCAAGACGCACTCTCTCCCTCTCCTCGTGTGGCACTCGAGGCTCCGGGTGAGGCCACTACTCTGGGCCAAAGAAAGGAGCACTTTGTTCTGTTCCCCGTGAAGGAAAGAGGCCTGAGGTTCTCACTGGAGAACAGTGTGACTTCCGGCGGCGGCTGAGCCCTCGGGCAAACATTCCCTGTCCTGCCACATTAAGTCGTCTTAAGGGGACAGCGATAGTGCTGGGGGGTGTTCCAAGTTAATTCTGTGTCGATGGGGGTCACATTTTAGTCAATTTATCAATTTATACACTTTATACAATTTATATATGGATGTTCTACAACTCATTTAGTCAGTATCACTTTCGGCAAATAATGCAAAACAATCTTAGCCGAATAAAATAAATTACAAGTGACACAGAACTTAATTTCACCCTGAGTGCAACTTTTCCTAGATTCAAGGCGATTAAAGAGGCTTAAAAATGCCTCAAGTGGAAATGTGAACTTCTAATGAAAAAATGCCTTCATGCCCGTACTGAAAAACACCCTCTCACGCACAGAAACGAACCTGTGGTCTCTTTCTGCACGCTGCCTTGAGCCTCCTACGGAAGAAGGAGAAGGGTCTGCTAGCCTTCCTCCCCTTCTTCAGTAGGGACCCCTGGTCCCTACTGAAAGCAATGATGGGCCCCGCTAAACATTCTGTGACAGCATGAAGCCAAGCGGCCCACCTGAACCGAGCTCACCAACTCCGTTTCCTCGACGCTGCGCTAAACCAACCGAACGACGCAACTCGGCCTTCTCAGCAGGAACGGTTCCCTCTGCCAGTCTCACTGT
>PVKM010024358.1:0-20550 GCA_004027735.1 Carollia perspicillata
TTCTTAAATATTCTTATTCCTGTCCCTGCTATGCATGCTCACTCATGATTAAAGTAAAAGACCTAAATGCAAAATGGTAAAGACATAGCAATACATAAGCTTCTGTTATGTGGTAAAAATGTTGGGGGAGTTCTTTAAATTGTAGTCCCCTATTTAAAATTCTGATGTTCTAGCTCAGGCTGGGTGGCTCAGTTGGTTGCAGCCTTGTCCCATGCTCCAGAAGTTGTGGGTTCAATCCCCAGTCAGGTCACACACCTAGGCTGCAAGTTTGATCCCAGGTTAGGGCATATAGGAAAGTCAATCAATCATTGTTTCTCTCTCACATCAATGTCTCTTTCTCTCTGTCTCTCTCCCCTCCTTCTCTAAAATCTACAAACTCATCCTTGGGTGAGGATTTTTTAAAAAAATTCTGATGTTCTACATCCTGCCCATGAGAAAAAAATTCATTCTCAAAACTAAAATGAAATAAAATTTGCGTGGCATTTTGTGATTGAGTTTTGAATTTCTCAACTGAAAGTCCCTCATAGTCAAGTGGACTCGATCCTTATGTTCTAAACAGAATAACATACCTTTTGATGTTTGAATATTAATAACATTTTTATTCAAGTGGAAACTGTAGGTCTGTGTAGTAGGTTGAATAGGATACCCCCCTAAAATTCATGTCCACTCAGAACCTCAGAATGTGATCTTATTTGGAAATAGGGTCTTTGCAGATGTAATTGCTTGAATTAAGAGGATGCCATACTGGATTTGAGTGGGCCCTACACTGAATCACTGGTGTCTTTATAAGAAGAGGACAGATGCATAAAGACACATGCACACAGGGAAGAAGGCCAGGAGAGGAAGCAGAGACGGGAGTGAGACAGCTGAGAGCCAAGGAACACCAAGGATTGCTGGGAGCCCCTAGAAGGTGGAAGAGGCAAGGAAAGCTACCTCTCTAGAGACTTCTGAGGGAATTCGGCCCTGCTGCTACTGTGATTTTGGACTTCTCACTTCCAGAACTGTGAGAATACGTGTCTGTTGTTTGAAGCCACCTGGTTTGTGATACATTGTTACAGCAGTCCTAGGAAACTAACCCAGCCTGTTACAAATATTTTGGGGTAATTTTCTTACATCTCTCGTGACCATGTTTCACCTTCCTTTAACTCTTCTCTGGGGGTCCTTTGCTTCCACCCTAGTCACTCAAAGGAAGCCCACACCATAAGAGTATTTCTGGGACTCATTCTATTAGCAGGGGCTGACAAATCACAAAAAGTGAAGGAGGCAGATCTGAGTGGATCGACGTGCTGGGATCTCCAAGGCCTGCCAGAGTATCACCAGCTACTAAGCATAGAGTGTGATTTCCATATATGTAAAAAAGTACACACACATACAGATGCATACATAACCACATAGGAAGTATGTGTCGAAGTATGTAAATACATATAAAAGAAAGATCTGGAAGGACACAGACCAAACTAATAATGGTTACCTCAGAGGATGGTACTGGGATCCCAGCAGGATGAATTTTGTCTTTTACTCTATGTCCTTCTGGAGTATTACATGTGCAATAAAAAAGTTTTAGTGATTTTTTTTAAAAAAAGGTTTACGAGGATATAATCCATTTATCAAACATCACACTCTGGCCCTAGATGAATCAATTCACTTAGAAAGGAGACCAGGAGTTAAGAACATGGAGTTGAGATTCAAACCGAGGATCTGCCCTCTACCTGATGTGTAACTTTGGGTATGTTATTAAGCTTTCCTGTGTTTTAGGTTCTTCTGTGAAACAGGGACATTGATACTGATAGAATCTGCATATCGGGTCATCGTGAGGATTAAATAAATTACATAAAGTGCTTAGGTAAGTGCTGGACAGTGGAACTGTTAGCTATTACTATACAAGAAAGCATAAAGAAGTTAGAAGTAATCTCATCATTAGACATATTCATATTAACAGTTTTGTATAGATTTCCGATCTCTTTTTTTAACCTATGCTTTTCTACATTTTGCTAAACAAAAGTAAGATTCTGTAACCCTTTACCTCCCCCACCTAACTACATGGAGAACATTTTCCCCTAGCAGTTGCAACTGCTCCCATTGTATGAGACACATTGTATCTCATTGTATGGGTATTCAATGTTACAAAAATCCTCTACTCTTAGGGGCTGGATTTACCCTCTGTTTTTTTTTTTTATTTGATGTTGTTGTTTTGTTATCATAGATAGTGCTGTAATGAACAAATGTTGTAGGGGGGAAAATGGCCCATATATTTTGTTCCTCCAGTCAAGAAGTAGCATCCAGCCATGGCTGGTGTAGTTCAGTGGATTGAGCACGGGCCTGTGAAGCAAAGGGTCACCGGTTTGGTTCCCAGTCAGGGCACATGCCTGAGTTGCAGGCCAGGTCCCCAGCAGGGGACACATGAGAGGCAACCACACATTGATGTTTCTCTCCCACTCTTTCTCCTTCCCTTCCCCTCTCTCTAAAAATAAATAAATAAAAATATTTAAAAAAGAAAGAAAGAAAGAAGTAGCATTCATTTCTCTAACCCTGTCTGGGCTTGACCCTCTGACTTGCTTTGTCCAATAGGGACATTAACAAGTGCGATTCCAGCAGAGACTTGAAAAATGTTCATATAGTGGGGCTTTGCCCCGTTTTCTGTTGCTGGGAATTTTGAGACTACCGTAGGAAGAGGCCTGGGCTAGCTTGCTGGAGGAGGAGAGACCGCCACACAGAGACAGAGCCCCGTCATGTAAATGAGGCTCAAACATGTAAATGAGGATACGCTGCTAGACCACTCGGCTCCTGCTGAGCTAACCCGGATGTGAAGAACCGCCCAATCAACCCGCTGAACAGAGAAATAATAAATGTTTGTTATTTTAATCCACAAAATTTGGGTAAGCTTGTTATGTAGCAAAAACTAGTTGATACAGACATCTTGTGGACAATGATTACTCCCTAGAACAGTTTTCTAGAATTCGACTTTCTTGGTCAAAGAATGTGTACACTTACACCTAGTGATTCATGTTGCCAAAAAGCTTGCATCAGTTTATAAGCCACCAGCAATACATGAGAGTGAGCATATTCCTCATCTTTGTCAACAGCGAGCGTGGATGTTCCTTATCTTCATGACTATATTATCCTTGTAAATTGAACACATACACCATTGGCCATTTCCTCTCAATTTACAATCAATATAGAGAAAAGATCACTCCTGTAGGAAAGAACAGAAGAAAAGAGAGAAAAAAATAATAAGTTGGGAGAATAAAATAGGGTCAAAGAATATAAACACAGAGGAAAGAAAATAGAATTATAGAATACAGCAACCCCTGAGCCTCTTATGTGCATATGGTACTGAATATGTAGTCAGGAGTAGCTATGAGCCTAATAAATGATTATGGTCAAGAGAGAGGCTTGGAAAGGACCTGTCATTTAGGCCACGCTTAGTGAAACCGAGAACACTATAAAAGTAGGTGTGGGGTCTTTCATATCTGGCTGTATTTCTCACAGTTACTCTCTGAGATAGAGATGACTGTTCCCATTTTATGGATAAAAAAAAAGTAAAGGTCAGAGTTTTCAAGTAACTTGATAAAGATCATAGAGCTGATAAAGAATTGAGCCCAGATTGAGTCCAGGTCTGTCTGCCTTGAAAATTGACATGTGTCCCCTTAGTCTTCCAGAGAGGATGTGGCAGAAGACAAACAGCTCCTTTTGGGAGGAAGTATATTCTTTCGATTCATGTTGCCAAACTGCTCTGCAGAAAGGAGTCAGAGCCCTTGGGTGCGAATCCTAGTTCCGCTGCCTCCTGTGTGACTCTCAGCTTCTCCATGCCTCATCTGCGCAGTGGCTTCATAAAGCACTACGAGAACAAATGAACGCACCGTTGTAAAGCATCTAGGACAGTGGCACACAGCGACGTGCTGTGTGAGCTTGCCATGGCCTGTATGGCACTGCAGCAGCCAGGGGGCTATTTCTTATGAGCCTGTTGCCAGGAAGTCCTTACATCATAGCCTCGGCTACACTCACTCACAGGGTCACTGGTCTCAGTGGAGCTCCCCACAGGGCAAGGCCAACCCTGCTTCCGCGTTTCTCTTCATCCAGCCTTGGAGGGGGAGGGGGAAGAAGTAAGGGCTGTGGTGCCACATTGTCATCAGAAAGAACATGAATGACGCCACAGACTTGTCCCAAGGGGCTCTCCCAAGGCCCTGCTGCTGCAGACCCCAGTCCACTGGATGGGAAAGCCGTGCTCAGGGAACCCGACTCACCTGGAACCCATCTGCCTCCTCTACTGTCCGGGAAGCCCAGCAGGCTTTCGCCAGCCTTCCAGTTCTCCTTTCTGCCCACAGGGCTTTAATGACAGCAGCACCAACTGCAGCTAACACATTGCCTGCTGCCACATGTCAGACACCATCCTAAGAGGGACTATTCTTATTTCAATTTTACAAATGAGGAAATTCCGTCTGAATCCAGAATCTCCGACCCCAACTATGACACTGTACTGGCTCCTGTTTGAGAACAAAGCGGTTCTGGGCTGGAAAAGGCCACAGAAAGCAATGCAACGTTGCTCGGCCTGACTCATTCAGCATCCACCTTTTCCCAGCCGGGAGCGCCCCATGTGAGAACCACCTGCAGCAGGATGTTGAAGAGCCGAGGGGAGAGTCAGGAAATGGGGTATGGGTTTGCCACCACTCCCAGCCTTCTTGGGTCACACTGCTGCACCGCCTGGAGGAGAAGGGTGGAGGAGGAGGCACTAAAAAAAAAAGTGATAAAAGAAAACACTAGTGACTCTCCAGCGTAGCAGACGGCAGCACCACCACGCCTGATTAAGGAATGACAATATGGAAGGCAGATGGCAGATGCATCGATGCCACATTATTGCTTTTCAGTGAAATATTGCTTGGGGTTTTTTTTTCCTTCTTCTTGTAAACCTCCCAAATAAAATGGTTTGCTTTCCTCAAGTTAGAAGTGTGAACACGTCTTTTCTTTAAATATATCTGTGGATGGCTGTTTTTTTCCCTGCCGATTTGTCACCATCTGCAACCGTCCCTGTGTGAGATGATCCGATGACAACAGTTATCTTGGGGAGGAAAAGTGCAGTCTCAGAGCAACGGGTAAGAGCAGAGGCCGCGTGGGCTCTGCGTGTGTGCTGTGTGCGTGTGTGACGCGTGTTGGGCTGGGGGCCTTGCGCTCGTGCACACTGTGTGTGAGGAGGCAGTGCGTATATTCGGCGGGCATCTGGTGTGTGTGTGGGCTGTGGACTGGGCTGGGTGCTGGCCTGCACACCTCAGGCGTGTGCGCTTTCTGTGTAGATACCGCCCGGACACCCTCTTTGTGGGCGGGTCCACACCTTGCAGGCTCAAGAGGGGCTGTGCGCACTGCTAGGGAAGGTGTTCTTCAATAGAGTATCATTTCTCCAAGGTGTTTAAAGGGGATGGGGACAGCCTGCAATTTGGGTGACTGGGCCAAGAAACCGCAGCAGGGTTTGGGCCTGGGTCAAAGGAATGCAAATTATGGGTGGCTGGCGAGAGAGCTGACCCTTCAGAGGAGCGGGGTCTCCCGCGGTCGCAGCCCGAGGGGTGGCAGGTTGGCGCACCTCAGCAGGGCGGGCGGCGGGCTGGGGGAGCAGCGGTCTGGGCGCCCGGAGCGCTCCTCCCCTCCCCACGGTCCCCACCCCCAGGCGCGGCGCCGCGGGGGGCGGGGGGGGGGTGCCGGGCAGGCGGGGGTGGCTGCGGCCGAGCGAGGGGCTGAGCAGTGGCTGTGATGGCGGGTGGCGGCCGGGCCAGGCCAGGGGCCGAGGCCGCGGCCTGGGCTAGGGCCAGCCGCCGGGAGCCCTAAGGTGCTGCCTGCCCCGACTCCACGATGAACGTCGCGCTGCAGGAGCTGGGCGGCGGCGGTAACGTGAGTGGGGGCTCCCGGCTCCTGGGAAGAGGCCCCCCGGGGAGGAGGGCGCTGACGGACAGCCGGCGTCGGGATACGCTCCGCGCTGGAAGAAGAGTAGGGGCTGCGTCCTTGAGGGGCGAGGTGGGGAGGGAGGCCAGACCGCGGAGCCGGGTAAGAGGGAAGGGGCCTCGCTGCAGGCGGGAGGGGGCCTGGCCGGGAGGGGCACTGGGGCATCGAGGCTGCGCCGTGGGCAAACAGCCCAATCTGCCTGACTTGGGTTGGCGCCCCGACTGTCTGGCAGATGGTGGAGTACAAACGGGCGACGCTGCGGGATGAAGATGCACCGGAGACCCCCGTAGAGGGCGGGGCCTCCCCGGACGCTGTGGAGGTGGGCAAGGGGGTTCTCCCTTCCTCTCCAGGCCCCAGCCCGGCAGGAAGCCTAGCACACCCAGCAGCTTTTGGCTGCCCTGGAGGGTCACCTGCCCCCACCTCCACTCCAGCTCTGGCTTCTGCGCTAGGACTAAGCCATGACGTTGCACAAAGCAGGCTCAGGACTCAACTCGGCCTGCCTCCGCGTCCCTGTGCCTAGAGTTAACCTCGGTAGCATCTTTGCTCCATGGCTTTGGAAACTGCCTATGCCTTCACCCTCTGGGAGGACTTCTGTGATCCTGGACCCTCCCCCCCCCCACCTCCTGCAGCTTGCTAGTTTTCTGTCACCCTGTGTTCTCCAGGTGGGGTTCCGGAAGAGGACAAGACGCCTCTTAGGCTCACACACCCAACTGGAGCTGGTCTTGGCAGGTGTCTCTCTACTGCTGGCTGCCCTGCTTCTGGGCTGCTTTGTGGCCCTAGGGGTCCAGTACCACAGAGGTAGGTGGGGTCACATCCGCCACCAGCACTCCTAGCTTTTGGGACTCTGGAGGACGAAGGGCCTCTAAGATGTCTGGTTGGGGCCACCTTCCCCTAGCTTTTTCTCTCCTCCCAACCTTCCTGCTGTCTTGGCCCCTCTCAAAGCATGTGTCTTTCCCAAAGTGACTGACAGCCCCTGTCCTTAGCCATGTCCCCTGCCACAGACACATCCCACAGCACCTGCCTCACAGAGGCCTGCATTCGAGTGGCTGGAAAAATCCTGGAGACCCTTGACCGTGGTGTGAGCCCCTGTGAGGACTTTTACCAATTCTCCTGCGGAGGCTGGATTCGGAGGAACCCCCTGCCTGTCGGGCGTTCTCGCTGGAACACATTCAATAGTCTCTGGGACCAGAACCAGGCCATACTGAAGCACCTGCTTGGTGAGTGGGCCTGTCAGGGAGGCTTGTGCCAGGTAGGTACACACCCAGCATAAGGCTTGGCACTTAGTAGGTACTTAGTGAAGGTCCATGAATGAATAAATAACTGGGTGACTGGGAACACCCCTAGGGTAAGGGATGCAGAGAGCAGGGGGCTCCTGAGAGGTAGAGATAGGTTTGGAGTAGGGCAGAGGAGAGGCTCCTCTCTGCCTCCTGTTTGTAGGACTGCTGAGGTGTGGTAGCACCAGGGAGCCCGTAATGCTTAGAGATCTTAGAGGGTCTCGATGGACAGGGCAGAGGAAGAAGCCACGCTAGGCTGGTTCAGGCAGTTTTCCTGGGTCTGCATTAAGAGGACTGCCCCTTGTTTGGAAAGCAGGAAGGAGGGCCAAGTAGAGGCCCAGGAACCCTCTCAGCAGTCAGCATAGTTGCCACCTGGACCTGTATTGTACTCCACAGAAAACGCCACCTTCAATTCCAGCAGCGAAGCTGAGTGGAAGACACAACGCTTCTACCTATCCTGCCTAAAGGTGGAGCGCATCGAGGAGCTGGGAGCCCAGCCACTTCGAGACCTCATTGAAAAAGTAGAGCCCCCTGGGTGGGGGAGGTAGGCAGGGAGAGGACGGGACTTGGAAGAGGACCTGGCCCCGAAGCTTGGGGGCTCCTGTGTCATAGGTTCCACTATGGTCTCTACTCAGATTGGTGGTTGGAATGTTACGGGGCCCTGGGACCAGGACAACTTCATGGACGTGCTGAAGGCAGTAGCAGGGACCTACAGGGCCACCCCCTTCTTCACAGTCTACATCAGTGCCGACTCTAAGAGTTCCAACAGCAATGTCATACAGGTACAGGGCTGGGGAAACGTGGGAGGGACTTGTGGACTGTTTGCTGAGCCCAGACTCTCCTCCCCTATGACTGGCAGGCTTGGGTGGCCCCCCCTGCACAAGAGTCCAGGTTTGGGTGGGGGTGGGCTTAATCCTTCACCTTGCTATTGCAGGTGGACCAGTCTGGGCTCTTCCTACCCTCTCGAGACTACTACCTAAACAGGACCGCCAATGAAAAAGTAAGAAGCATCCTCAGAATCCCTACCCTTATGCCATGTTGAGCTGGACTGATCCCTGTTTACTTTGCCCAGGTCAGGGTGAGGAACTAAGGTCAACCTGTCCTGCCACCTCTTTCTTCCTTCTTTCTTCTCTCCTTCCCTTCTTCTTTCCTTCCCTTTCTTCCCTCCCTCCTTTCCTTCCTCCTCTTTTCCTTCCCTCCTTCCTTCCTTCCTTCCTTTTTTCTTTCCTTCCTCTTCTCAGGAAAACATTTTATAGGCACGTACTGTGTTCCAGTGCCATGGGGGCATTCTGACAAGTATGTTTTATAGTTACTAGAAACTTTCCGGGTAGATGGGATCACGGGCCTAGATACCTGAGAATGATACTCAGAGAGGGTCTCTGGAGCTCAGGAGAGACTTGGGCAGCCAGAGAAGGTTTCCGAATGAGATTACATTTGAGCTAGGCCCCGTAAAATATCTAGGGTGGGTGATGGCATGCTGGGTGAAGAGAACAGTTTAAACGGAAGTGTTGAAGAAGGAAAGGCTAAGTAAGGTGTGTCTGGACCGTGAGAAGGGGTCCAGCGTGGCGAAACGTGGAGCTCGGAGCGGCTGAGAGGCTGGGAAGGCGGATGGAGTCTCGTTATGGAGGGGACCTGTGGTGGTCCCCTGAGGAGCGTTCGTGGATGCCGTCGCAGACTCCAGAGCGGGGAGGGAGTGATGCAGGGAGGGAGTGATGCAGCGAGCTGTGCTTTCGGAAGCCGGCTTGGCTGGGGTGTGAAAAGTAGATGTAAGAAAGGCAGCCTGGAGACCAGTTAAGAGTTTCAGCAGTACTTCAAGTCTGAGTTGTGAATTGTTGCTGAGTGGTTGTTAGAAGAGAGGAGTAGAAGGAGGAAGCAGTGAAGCGAGTTGAGACTATCAACCTGAATAATGGCAGAATAATGGGGTCCTTAGAAAATCAAGGCTGCCTCTAGGAGAATCAGCCTAGGACACATTGGGGCAGAAGAAAGAATATGATGTCGCAGGAAAAGGGCAGACTTTGGACTCAGACCTTGATTCCAGTCCCAGCTCTGCGGCTTGGTGCGAGCTGATCTAGCTCTCACAGGCCGGCCCTTCATCTGTAAAGTGGGATCATAGCATCTACCTCATATGGTGTTTGGGGGCGGGGGCAGGATGCAAGCTGATGCTCCTTCATGTGGCAGACACTCAGGGAGTGGGAGCTGCTAATGTTAGACATGTGGGTCTGAGGCCTGGGCACCATCTCCAGGGAAAAGTCAGCAGGCAGCTGTGAAAGCTGGGTGTAGTCCTGTGGAGAGGATGCGCCTGGAAGGAGCCGTGGGCTTGAGGGGCATCTTCTTAGAAACCTAGACAAAGGCTTTTAGAGAAATGAGAGAAAGGGGGGAGAAGGAAATCCTTCTTTTTCAAGGACAGTTGTAGAAAAAGAGCCAGGAAAGGAGGCTGCTATGGAGTAGGACAAGCAGGAGAGCCATTTCTTCCATTCATTCTCAAACACAGAGCATAGCATAACCAGACCCTCTTCTAGGCCTGTGAAGAGCAAGACATTGCCACTGCCCTCTAAGTGGGGGAGAAGGCATCGATAGCTCAGTATATCCTGTTCGCAGTTGCTGGGACTGTTATGGAGGAGAAGCATGCATTCTGAGAGTGAGTGGGACAGGCGACCAGCCTAGTCTTATGGTCAGAGTAGACTTCAGGGAAGAGAGAGTGTTCTAGGCAAAGGGAACAGCTACTTTATTATTTTTTTATTTTTTAAATGATTTTATTTATTTTTAGACAGAGGGGAAGGAGGGAGAAAGAGAGGGAGAGAAACATCAATTAGTTGGCTCTCACATGCCCCCAACTGGGGACCTGGATCACAACCCAGGCATGTGCCTTGACTGGGAATCGAACTGGCGAACTTTTGGTTTGCAGGCCAGTGCTCAATTCACTGAGCCACACCAGGCAGGGACAGGAACAGCTACTTTATGCACAGGCTCTGAGGTGGCAAGGAGTATGGCCCATTGATAGACTAGAAAGGAGAGCAGGAAGGGAGAGTGGTCCCCAAGTCCTTCTGGAGGTGTATAGACTTATATTATATATGAACATTGTGGATCAAGTTTAGTATTTATCCCAAAAGAAAGAAAAATTCAAATGTAAGGAGTGGTGTGAACAGATGCGGGGTTTTGACATCACCTGAGTCAGAGGAGGAGAGAATTTTGAGAATGTGGGAGAGAACCACATGGTCCAAGACTTGGGAAACGGCAGGAGAAAGGCTCTTAGTGTGTTGCTGGTTGTCACAGACAGGGAGTCTCCTGTGCCAGCATCGAATGAGAGCTGCAGTGCAAAAGGTTCAGCTAGGATACAAACTTAGGAGTAGCCTGGTTGACATGGCTCAGCTGGTTGGGCATCGTTACGCAAGCAAAAAGTTGTCTGCTCGATTCCCTGGTCAGGGCACCTGCTTCGGTTGCAGGTTCAGTTCCCCATCAGGGCCATACAAGAGGCAACTGATTGGTGTTTCTCTCTCACATTGATATTTCTCTCCTCTTTGCCTCTCTCTCCCTAAAATCAATAAGCATGTCCTTCGGTGAGGATTAAAAAACAACAGTTTAGGAGTAAAGTCAGATTAAGAAAAGTATCAAAAGTTAGTCTCAAGTTGAAGGTAAGGAGGTAGGGAGAGGAAGGGGTAAGTCAGGTGGGTGGGATGAGGGTCAAGATCAGTGGCTGAACTAACCATCCCTCTTAGGAGCTGGGATGGCTGAGAGTGATACTCAAACCTCTTCCTCTGACAGCAGCAGCAAGGAAAAGGGGAGGTGGGGAAAGTGAGAAAATCTGAAGTATAGAAAATGAATATTAAGGGAACTAAAACTTCTCAGTAGAGTGGAAGAGGAGATGGCCTTTGGCAATTATGGGAGTTCAGGGTAGGGCTCCTGAGAGTGAGGAGTGGTCCCTGGGAGGAAGGCCACAGGGAGTCGGTGTGAAGTGGTCCTGAGAGTTTGCAGAAGAAATGGCAAGCAGCAGTGGTGGTGGGAACAGACCCTCTCAGCCTTGGGCGGAAATTGTTGCCAGGCTGCGAGGATGACCTGGGGTTCTAACAGGTGCTTACTGCCTACCTGGACTACATGGAAGAGCTGGGCATTCTGCTGGGCGGACAGCCAGCCTCCACACGGGAGCAGATGCGCCAGGTACTAGAGCTGGAGATACAACTGGCCAACATCACAGTGCCCCAGGACCAGCGGCGGGATGAGGAGAAGATTTATCACAAGATGAGCATCGCGGAGCTGCAGGTGGGGCCGGTGGGACAGAAAGAGCTGGGAGGGGCCAGCCCCTTGCACAGACTGCTCAGCTTTTCTTCAGGCCATCTTCCTGAGGCAGTCAATCCTTTTTCTCTTTTTCTTTAAAAAGTTTTAATCCTCACCCAAGGGCATTTTTTCCTCATTGCTTTTAGAGAGAGAGGAGGAGTTGGGGGCGGGGTGGAGAGAGAGAGAGAGAGAGATAGATCAGGGCAGCAATTCTTTTTTCTTTTTTAAGAGATTTTATTTATTTTTAGAGAAACAGGAAGGGAGGGAGAAAGAGAGGGAGAGAAACATCTGTGTGTGAGAGATATGAGGCTGCCTCTAGCACGCCCCATCCTGGGCACCTTGCCTGCAACCCAGCCATGTGCCCTAATGGGGAATTGAACCAGTGATCTTTTAGTCACAGGCTGGTGCTCAGTCCACTGAGCCACACAAGCCAGGGCAACAATGTCCACATGTTGCCTGGATGTGCATAGAGAGATTAAGTCAAAAACCTGTAACAACTTGTACAAGATATCCACAAAAACAATCAGGAAAGCTGTGGAAGCATCTCCTAGGGGGTCCTTACTGTGTCAGGCATCAACCCTTTAGTTGTTGGATTATGGAGAAGTTGGGTAAGGGGGTTCTGGAGGAGAGGCCAGGTGTGTAGGGATGCTGGGTGGCATCAGAGGAATGGTATATTATTACTTCTTATGAGTATCTGTGAATGGCTGTGCCCCAGCTGAACATCATCACATTGGTGGTTTTCCTTGTGTAAGTGATTGGGCTCCCACATTGAGGGGCGCTCAGGCCTGGAAAAGGGTTTGCTGAAGGAAGGGACCATAAAGCAGCTAGAAACTGTTACCTGGGCAATAGGAGACGAGGCTCTAACATATCAATTAGTGAAAGGTCTGCTGAAAGCTGGGCAGGCAAGCAGGGACGCTTGAGATGTTTAGTTTTGCTCCCAGGCCCTGGCGCCCTCCATGGACTGGCTGGAGTTCCTGTCTTTCTTGCTGTCACCACTGGAGCTGAGTGACTCTGAGCCCGTGGTGGTGTATGGGACGGATTATTTGCAGCAGGTGTCAGAGCTCATCAACCAAACAGAGCCAAGGTATGGGGGATAGGGTCAGGGCCCTGTGCAGGTCCCAGGCAGGAAGTGGGCATAGGGAAATGGCACAGCCAGACACAGAAGGATTTGACAAGGCCCTGGACCTTCCAAACACCACAACACAACGTCTGTGGGGGCTGCTGCCCCCCTGGCCAGGGCATCAGGGGGTCTACGTGTGATCTGTGTCCCTGCTCCAACCTGACTTCTGTGGGCAGGTGTGTGGTCCAGGGTGAGAGAGAGGGATTCTGGAACCGCTCCCACATATGCCTCTCAGGACTCCTACTGCCTGCACATTCGTGGAGCTGGTTTGGGGTGGAAATGGTAACCCACCTGCCCTTTCTTTATGTTCTGGTCTGGATGCCAGCGTCCTGAACAATTACCTGATCTGGAACCTGGTGCAGAAGACAACCTCGAGCCTGGACCGACGCTTTGAGTCTGCACAAGAGAAGCTGCTGGAGACCCTCTATGGCACCAAAAAGGTGGGCTCTCTTTCTCTGCCCCCACTTCCTGGTTCAGTTTAGCTGCTGCTTCACACTCACGGTGTGTCAGGGACCAATTGCTTCATGGTGTAGTACAGAGCTCAGGGCTAGGAATCGAGCTGACTTGGGTCTCAGCCCCCCATGCTTCGATTTAGTAGGCTGTGGGCCTCGGTCATGTCACCTTAACCTCTCTGAATCTGCATTTCCTGGTCTGTGAAACAGGAATGCCTGCAGGGTTGTCATGAGGACTAAGTTATTAAGTAAAGCACCCACCCAGTGCATAAGCAGCACTTGGCTTTGATGATGATGGTGATGAGGATGAGTAAGACATGTGGTTCTTAGTTTCAGGATACCCCGTTAAGTGAGAAAGAGGACATGTAAACCAACATATGGTGTTTAGGGGTGATGAGAACTCACGTTGAGGGAAAGACTGTCTTCGTGTTGTAGGACAGAGGTGGGGACGGCACACTCTACCTGGGGAGTGGGGACATCAGGAAAGGCTTCCCTGAAGAGATGACATTCGAAGAATTAGTTCAGTAAGAAAACAGGAGAGAAGGGCAGTCCAGGATGTGCAAATTCCCATAGGCCAGAGGGTGCATGGTGGGTCTGCATGTGTTCTGGAATGAGCTTGAGAACAGGGCAGTTGAGAGGTGAGGGTGTTAAAAGTCTGGCATTGATTCTTTCGGGGATGGGGAGCCACGGGATGGTTTTAAGGAGAGGAGTAACCCAGTTAGATTTATGTGGTAGATCACCTTCCTGGTAGCTAAATGGGAGACGGAGGGGAGTGGTAGGGGAGGGGGGATGAGAATGGAGTTAGACTGTCTAGTTAGGAGAACACTGCAATGTTCAGGCAAGAATTGATAGTATTGTGGGTCAGGGAGGTGGCAACAGGTGGATGGGAGAGATGGTTATGAAGTAGAATTTGTAGAGACTGGTGATAAATTGAATGTAGGGGTAGGGAGATGGAGGAGGCTGGTGAGTCCCAGATTTCTAGCACAGGGGACTGACTGGGATGTGGAGCTGAGCAAAGAAATGCCTGAGCAAAGAAAAGCCCGGTGGGCTTCTCAGGAACTTAGGAGGAGGAAAGTGCTGAGAACAGAGTGGGCAGTGCCCTCTTCATCCTGAGGTTTCTCTCCTGGGGTTGGCATGCTTTGCAACAGTGCCCCTCATTTTCCGTGGAGTCTGAGGGAGTGACGGCACACCAAACCAGGGCCTCCACTGGCCAGACCTGAGAGGGGCTGGCCCCCAAGACAGAGAAAGGCCCTTGCTGGAGGGCCGAGCTATCTCTAGGAGGCCTGACTCTTTGTCCCCTACAGTCCTGCGTGCCAAGGTGGCAGACCTGCATCTCCAACACAGATGACGCCCTTGGCTTTGCTTTGGGATCCCTCTTTGTGAAGGCCACATTTGACCGGCAAAGCAAGGAAATTGTGAGTCTTCAAGGTTCTTCCAACACTACCCCTTGCTTTAGTTAAAATTCACCATTCATATTTGTGAGTACGTATAGGAAAAAAACTGGAAGGAAATTTATTAACAAATTAATAACAATTACTTTGGGTATGGGGACTATGACAGATTCTTTTGTCCTTTAAAGTTTTCTGCATTTTCCAAATTTTCTATAATGTGTTTATGTTACCTATTCAATTAGAAAAACAATGTTTATGTATTTATTAGGAGATGATAATGAATGTGCTTAAAGTATTATCTACAAGGATGTTTATGGAAATGTTTATATTATAAGGGAGAATGAAAATAGCTTAAATGTCTAATCACAGGGGAATGGAAAAATAAACTGTGGTTAGGATGAACTATGAGGCAGCCTTAAAACTGATCATATATCTTTAAGTGAAAAAAAGTAAGTTTATATATATATATGTATGTATGTGTATATATATGTGTATATATAAACACAATTCCATTATATATACACACATATACATACAAACATACATACATACACATGTATGTGTATTTTATATATATATATCTCCAGGCAGGGAAAGACATTAGATAGTCAAATGTTAAATGAAGTTACCTCTGAACGAAGGATTGTAAGTGGTCTATTCTTCAATTCTTCTCAGTTTTCCAAATTTGCTACTATTAATGCCTTCCCTTTGTGATCAGATAAAAACTAATGCATTAGATTAAATTATAACATTAATTCAGTTAAATTGTCAATTAATTTTTTTTTGTTAATTAGGGAAAAAAGCCACTCGCAACACCAGCACCTTCACAGACCTTGTTTCCCCCTCAGGCCCTGCAGGTGCTCAGCCTTAACTCGGGAATTCAGACGCTCTCACACGGTCCCTGGAACGGCAGGGAGGGGACTAGGGTGGACTGGGGACAAAGGGTTAATGTGAGTGGAAGGCAGACTTGTGCCCCTTCCCTCCCAGGCAGAGGGGATGATCAGTGAGATCCGAACTGCCTTTGAAGAGGCCCTGGGACAATTGGTTTGGATGGATGAAAAGACCCGCCAAGCAGCCAAGGAGAAAGTGAGCTGTGGTCAGGGTTGGGGCGCCATCTTGAGGTGGGGGTGGAGGATACAGTTTTTTGGGAGCCTGGGGAGGGAAACCCTTAACGTGGTCTGTTTAGGCAGACGCCATCTATGATATGATCGGTTTCCCGGACTTCATCCTGGAGCCTAAAGAGCTGGATGATGTTTATGATGGGGTGAGTACCTCTGCTCACCAGTTTTGAACTCCAGCCCCACGGAGGGCACTCTTCTCTGGGCTCATTAATAGGAGCTCAAGCACTAGGAGGGAAGGAGGTGCTTGCTGGTTTCTTTCAGAGGCCATGTAGGCAACCCACTGAATATTGCTCAAGCGCTGGCTCTGTGCTAGGGTGCATGTCAGATGTTAGTAGAACGCAGTGTTAGCCAGCAGTAATTTGCAGTCAAACCTGAGTCAAATCCTGTTTCTACCTCTACCTAACTGTGTAACCTTGGACATGTTATATAACCTCTCTGGACCTCAGTTTCTTCATCTGTAAAATGGGGTCTTATTAGTATCTATCTCATAGGGTCATTGTGAGAATAAAAGGAGGCAGTATGTTAAAAAAAAAAAGCACCTGCTTCATAAGTGCTCTTCAGGTGCAGGTGATTATTATTCACTAGATATTTTACTCCCATTTTACAGCTGAGAAACCTGAGGCTCAGGGAGGTGCTATTATTAGCCAAACTGGGACTCTTATCTTCTCCAATACGTTCACTTTCTTGCTTTCTACTTCCCACTGTTCCCATAGTATGAAGTCTCTGAAGATTCCTTCTTCCAGAACATGTTGAATTTGTACAACTTCTCTGCTAAAGTGATGGCGGACCAGCTCCGAAAGCCCCCCAGCCGGGACCAGTGAGAATGGAGGGCTGCATACATTTGGGGCAGCAAGACAGTCAGGGGCGGTTTCCAGGGCTTTGGGGGGTTGAGGTGGGCAAGACTGATTCCAAACCAGTGACGCAAGGTCCTTGCAGGAGGTAGGTCAAGGCTGCTGGGCTAGGAGGGGCATCAGGAGAGTCGGGACGCTGAGCCTCTCCCTCTCCCTCCCCCAGGTGGAGCATGACCCCCCAGACAGTGAATGCCTACTACCTTCCAACCAAGAACGAGATTGTCTTCCCTGCTGGCATCCTGCAGGCTCCCTTCTATGCCCGCAACCACCCCAAGTGTGTCTGAGGCAGGAGGGGCTGGGTGTTGGAGCCTGGGCCTATGGGTGGGGTGAGAACAGGGCTGGAGGTGGGATCCAGAAGTCCCTCTACCATACCTTCACTCAGCATTCTTCACCTACCAGGGCCCTGAACTTTGGTGGCATTGGCGTGGTGATGGGCCATGAGTTGACACATGCCTTTGATGACCAAGGTAGAGCCCCACGAAGTTGTTCCCTCCAGCCTAGAATTCCCAGTGGCTCCTGCAAGGCCTCAAGATTTGGGGAGCAGGCCAGAGGGACCCTGGATGGGGGAGCTTCTGATCCCAAGGGTTGTGCTCTGGTCTCAGTGGGGTGCAAAGGTTCCTTCTCCTCAGGGCGTGAGTATGACAAGGAAGGGAACCTGCGGCCATGGTGGCAGAATGAGTCACTGGCAGCCTTCCGGAATCACACAGCCTGCATGGAGGAGCAGTACAGCCAGTACCGGGTCAATGGGGAGAAGCTCAACGGCCGCCAGACGCTGGGAGAGAATATTGCTGACAACGGAGGGCTTAAGGCTGCCTACAATGTGAGTGGCCTAGCCAGCCCTCCAGGGGCTGAGGTCTACTCACCCTGCGGGGAAGAGTATGGGGTGGAGGGGTCAGTAAGCCCTGGCAGACTTACTGCTCCTGTGCCCGACCCCAGGCTTACAAAGCGTGGCTGAGAAGGCATGGAGAAGAGCAGCAGCTGCCAGCTGTGGGGCTCACCAACCACCAGCTCTTCTTTGTAGGATTTGCCCAGGTATTGCCCTCCTGGGAGGCCTGGGGTCTGCCTCTCTCCCACTCCCTCCTGGGTGTGTTGTTAGAAGTCTGGGGCATGCAGGAAAGGGACTGGGAAATGGGGCCAAAGTTGGTGTGTGGAAGGTGGTCTGGGGAGGCCTTGTACCCAGAGCCACATGGCTGGAGCCCACCAAAGCCTGTAAGGATGCCCGAGGAGGGAGAAGTCTTCAGGAGGCTTTTGCAGATCTGGAAGGGCAGGGCTGCCCTGCTTGAGGGGGACAGGGTGGGGAGAAGGATTGATCCTCACCATGTTGCTGTGAGGTGGCTGTGGAGGATGAAACTGAAGCTCGGGGGCCAAGTGGTTCATCCAGGGCTACCCAGGAATAAAGTCAGTGGCAGAGTGTGACTCAGGCAGGGTCTCCTGTAAGTACTGCACTCTACAGCAGGCAGCCTCGGAGGGGTGGGCTTCTCCCTCTCAGACACTTGGATCCTGGGCAACCCTGTCTCCAGGGCAGCTTTGAAAGGCCTCAAGGAATTTGGGAGGGAGGGTGCAGGCCCCTCCCTTAGTGCCCATGGCAAGGAGTTGGAGCTCAGATGCTGGCTGGGCCCCTGCCTGTGTCCCTGAGGCCTCCTGAGCTGAGAGACAAGGCAGTTAGTGGTTTGTGTCCCTGGGATGGCTCTGCTGCAGTCCAGTCTGTGACCCTGCCCGCATTAGACACCGTATGTCCCCATGTCTGTCCTGGCCCGCAGGTGTGGTGCTCGGTCCGCACACCCGAGAGCTCTCATGAGGGGCTGGTGACCGACCCCCACAGCCCTGCCCGTTTCCGCGTGCTGGGCACTCTCTCCAACTCCCGTGACTTCCTGCGGCACTTCGGCTGCCCTGTCGGCTCCCCCATGAACCCAGGGCAGCTGTGTGAAGTGTGGTAGACCTGGGTCCAGGGAGAAATGGCCAGCTATTGCTAGGGCCTGGGGCAGCTTGACCAGCCACGTTGTTTGCTCTGGAGTTTGGAAAAAGCAAATGCCAGCTAGACTGAGTCCAGCCTCTCCACACCAAAGGTGACATGAGTCCCCGTCCCTGCTCTACTGCCACATCGTGCCTCTGCTTTGGGGGTGCCCCTGCCTCCAGCAGAGCTCCTATCCTTCACTGTGACATCCTTCCATGTCACCTTAGCTGAAAGAGGCCTGGGTGGGGGGCACCAACTCCATAGGAAGAAGGTGGCCTTTCTGGCCTGAAGCTCATTGGCTCGGTGGTCATGGGGTCCGCCGTGCCTGCTGCACTCTGACCATGCAGGGCCTGGGTGGTGTGCCTTTCATGCTTCTTCTGGAGGCTCCCTTGGGAGTGGGCTCAGCTCCTTTCAGCACCACCCTCAGGGGCTGCCCTCCACCTCATGCTCCTCATATTGCTGCTTATCATGCTGCCGCCAACCCTCACTGACAGACCAACTGTGCTCAGCTCTTAGTGGAGGCCTGAGGGCCTTTACAAGCCTTCCTGCTGTCTTCTGGTTTCCCTGGGCTCAGAAGTTGTATGTGTAGGGGATGCTAGTCCCTGTGTCTTGGGGTGGGGGGACTGAATCTTTCTGGAACAAGCAGGAAAGCAGATAGAACAGGGAGAGGGAAGGACAGAGTTTATTTTTACAGGGAAGAGGGTGGGGAGGGTGTGGTTTTGGCCTTGTAGGACCCTTTGCCAATAAATAGACACACAGCAGTCAGCCTGTCTCTTCCTTCAGTCCTGTTTTCATTTATTCATTTATTCATTCCAACAATATTTACTGAGCACCTAATGTATGCCAGGTACTCTTGTAGACACTCATTAACTCACTCACCAGAAACAGGGGACCGAGATTTAAAGTCCTACGAAGACAGAGAAAGAGAGGCGGGATGGAAGGATGGAATGAACTTGGGTTTGACTGGGTGGAGTACATCCTTTGCTCACTGGTGGCCATATCCCCATTGCCAGCTGTTCTGCAGCTGGAAGGATTCACCGTGGCCTTCTCCTGACACATGCAGATGGGTCTGTCACTGAGTCTGGCTGACTACTGGGCCAGGGTCAGCTTGAGAGATGGGTGGCCCTCACCCTTCCATTGAGGGAAGCTCTGGCCAAAGTAACATGCCATTCCCTGGAGCTCGGAGCACCAGCCTCTGCTTGTGGCTGCAAAGACATGCATTGCCCCATGCCCTCAAAGGCTCAGTGCTCCAGAGAGTCACTCACCTCACCTACATACATTCATCAAGGCCTACCAAGTGCCAGGCACAGAGAATGCAGCTATGGCTGACACCCTTCAGAGTGAAGGAGGGAAAGAAGCATTTATTGAAAACTTCTTGTGTTCTAGGCACCTCTGCTAGGTGGCTCATTTCTTTATTCATTCATTTACTAATTTATGCATCTACACATATATTTAAAAAATGTATTGATTGCCAACCATGTGCCAGGCACTGGTGATGCAAAGATGAATAAGATGGTTCCTTCCCTCAAGTGACTCTTCTACTGGCACTTTCACCCTCATGAGCTCATCTGATCCTCAGCAACGTATTTTAGAGGTCCTCCAGTTTCCATTTTATAGATCTAAGTCTAACCGTGTCACTGAAGCCAAAGAGGCCTGGCTTGAAATCGAAGCTCTGCTAGGTGTATGAATTTGAACCTGTTCCTTAACCTCTATGAGCCTCAGTTTCTTTATCTGTAAAATGAGAACTAGAGCCAAACAGTGGAAAGAGTCCAGTTTCAATTCATTTTAAAACTCAGTGTTCCTCAAGGTGGGTGGGTTTGATGAGTTTGGAAGGGTAAGAATGAAGCTTTGTCAGGGATTGGAGCTGGGATCCCTGGTCCCTGGGTGATGGCACTAGCATGTGTCCCACAGTTTGTAGCCTGTCCCAGCGCCAGGCCGTCCCCATAAAGAGCTATATTTGGGCCCCTGTCAAGTAAGTTGGAAATGCTAGCTGCCTACCAAGAGAAGATGAGCTCCTCAGAAAGTAGCAAGTGGCCTTGGGAACTCTAAGACCAAGGGACAGCATAGCTTGAGCCTCTTGGAGGTTCTAGGAGGGACAGCAAAATGTATCAGGAAGAGGAGGGCCATCACATCTGGAAACCCGGTTCTGGCTCCAGCTCTGCTACCCCCTAAATGTGTGACACTGGG
>PVKM010024359.1:0-20579 GCA_004027735.1 Carollia perspicillata
CCAACCTTTACTGAAAGTTGAGAGCCCAGCTCCACTTGGGGAAATGAGATTCATGGACGTTTCTAACGTTGCTGAAAGGCCTGGACGGCCCCGGCTCCTGTGTGCGGGCTTCGCTGCGAACACACCCACCCTTGTCTGCCCCAGACTCCAGACTCGAAAGTCAGCTGGGATGCGGGGCGGGTTGACTGACCGCCTTACCTGGAAAGTGAGGGCTTCAAAACGATGGTCTCTTGGGCACCTGGCTTTGGTTCTGACGTTCAGTTCTGGTGGCTTCTGTGTGCCACTGGACCACCGGTCTTAGGACGGAAGCGTGCCCTCTTCTGGGTCCCTCCTCAAGGCCTAGCACTGATGACCGAGCAGACGGATCTGAACAAGGAAGGAAGGTGCCAGCGGTTTCACTGAATGCAAATTACTGGCCAGGACATAGCCATACGAGATAATAACGAAGAATTTCACGCTACCTTTGAAAGATGTTCCTCGTTCTTTCTTTGAGATCCCTAACAAGAATTTTAAAGGCTCAATGTAGGCTGCCTGCAAGAGTCCTGACCCTTGAGAATGAGGTGTCTGGGGTGCTGTCATTGTGTCCCTTGGGATCGGGGCCCGTGCCTGGCGATGCTCTGAGAAGCCCAGCCACTCATGCTGCGATGTGCAGATGGCCACTCTGCTCCAGCCGCAAAGCTCCTGGGGTGGGTCAGGTCCTAGTGGGGGTGGGGGCGAGAGGGGCAAAGGGAGGAGTCTGAACTGATGGCGTGTGTTCACGGGAGTCCGGCCATTGTATCCCCCAGGGGACCTGGTGGTCTCAGGCAGCTGTGGGCAGAGAGGAAGGGCAGGTGCCAGAGGAGGAGCTGCCTGGCCCTGCCGACCAAGCCCCTGCCCCCCTCCCTGGGAGAGGTGAGATGGGAGTCAGGTGGGCATGCCCCCTGGGCCCAAGGGGAAAGGTCTCCATCTCCTTTTTAAATTGCAAAGTGAATGCTGTTGGCCATTGCTAGGGAAAAGCACCTTTGGGATTTGTTCCTACTCATTCACATTTGCTCAGGTTTTCACAACAGCAGAAAGGGGTGTGAAGCCCTCAGAAAAACTGAGTCAGCCACAGGCGGCCCAGCCCTGTCGTAACCTTTGTCATCAGGATGTGAAAATAACCCCAGATTGCTTTGAGACAGCCTAAATTTGTTTCTTCCTGACAATGTCATGTGAGAGGGAGGGGGTGAGGCTCAGGAAGGACACCGAGGCAGGACAGAGCAGGTCCTGGTTGTGGGGGCAGGGAGGAAGCCCTGGGTTTGAGCCCCGGGTCTGCAGGTGGCGGCCTGCAAGCTGAAGGGGCTGCAGATGCGTGGTTTCTTGTTTCTCCCCCACCCCCGCCTGATCCCTGCTGCTGGATTGGAGCTGGTTGACAAAGTTCTTCCAGCCTTGGTCCTCTGCAACGCCACAGCTGATTTTTTAGTCCAAAAATGCTAGTTTTCCCCACCCATAAAAACCAGTGAAGCCCTCAAATTAATTAAATGGAGGAGCTCATTTAATTATGTAGGTAATTGGTAGTTTTCTCTTCTGGAGTATAAAAGAGGGGAAGGTAGCTGAGGGGCCAAAAAAAAAAAAGAGAGAAAAAGAAAGAAAGAAAGAAAGAAAGAAAGAAAGATCATTTGGAATTTTAGTTGACTCTGAATACTTGATGTTTTTGAAACATTTCCAAATTTCTTTTACAGGAAAGGAAGGAATATGATCCAAAAGGAAGAGGGACTTTTTCCCTTTTCTTTGGTCTTGAACTTGGTCTTGAAAAATTGTGTCAATAGAGCCCTGGCCAGGTGGCTGGGTAGATTGGAGCGTTGTCCCGTACACCAGAAGTTTGCAGGTTCAATTCCCGGTCAGAGCATGTATGGGACGCAACCCACTGATGTTTCTCTCCCTCTCTGCTCCTTCTCCTCTCTCTAAAACCAATAAACATGCCCTCAGGTGAGGATTAAAAATACTGCATTGGTGGAACGCCTTCAGAAATGCACCTGAAAGGTCTATAAGAACTGAAAATGGGTAAAAACAAAACACAATGGAAAAAAACAAAGCTTCTAACCACAAATAAGAATCCTGTCATTAACGCAGACATATCATTGTGGTGTTTCCCTGAGTGGGAGAGCTAACTTAGGCAGGAGGTGCGCCTGGGTGGGTGGGAAGGAGATGTGGTCACGGCCCTTGGGGGCCCTACTCTCTGCTCCCGCAGGATTGGGGGGATCAGGGGGTTCTCTGGGGGTGTCAGGAGCCTCAGGCCCATGGAGCCCCGGGGCCAGCCCACCAAATAGTCCCGCAGTGGAGCCAGGGCCGACTATCAGCTCTATTGGTGGCAGGAAATGGGTTTTTAGAGACCTAGGAACTAATCGCAGGCAGGCAGAATGTTCAAACCTGTAGAATAAAAACACACATTTACTGGGAATTCTGTTTACGACGGTGCTGTATTTGCACACATGCTGGCCGTCTCCTGCCTCCCTTTGTAATTTTCTTCCTTTGGGAAACATCTGTAACTGTGAATGAAGGAGACGCTCACCGGCGCGGAGTGGAGAGCCTAGTGGTCCCGGTGGAGGCCAGCCTGACCACCGGGCACTCGCCAAGGTGAGCAGTGGAAGCGGTTTGACAGAGGAGGGGCCTCGCTGGGGCCGGGGCTTTGGTGGGGGCCCCTGGGCTCACATCTGAGGGTGAGCTGGAGTTCCTGCGCCAGGCAGGCCAGCGGTGTGGAGAGGTGGCTGGACGGAGTGGGACAAGGACCAGAGGGGCAGACACAGGCACCCGGGACGGTCCCCTTTCTCCCCGCATCCACCTGCAGTACTTCACGGGAGGTGGACATCCCATTTATAGCTCAGCCCCTGACCGGGGGCTCAGAGGCTAGGTGGCCTGAGTGAAGTCATGGGGTTGGTGTGGTTGTGTCAGGACCCTGTGGTGTCCCCTGGGCTGTAAGTGCCACCACGGTAGGCGTGTTCCTGCTCTGCTCGCTGTGCAGTCCTGTGGGCTCCAAGTTCATTGCCGTTTTGTGGCCCCGTGGCCTCCCCTGGGCCTGGGGAGGGACAGGAAAGACCTCACACGGGCGCTCGGGGTGTCGGAGGGAAGTTCTCACGCACTCTGAGCTGACTTGAGCTCTGAACAGAGTGTGCTTCAGCCAAATGTTTATTTTTATGAAACAGACCAGAGCAGTTTCTTGATAGGAAGTCGGCTGGCTATAAGGACTTTTTTAAAGTCATTTTTTAAAAAGAAGTTTGAGACCTTTTTTAACCCAGGAGGAAGTCGGCTCTCCGTAAACAAGTCCCGACCTTCCCAATGAACACTTCCCAGGTCTTTATGAAAAAGACCCCACTGTGTCTTGGTGCTGAGAGGAATTTCGTTTGTTTATCTGTAGCTCAGCCCTCCGCCTTTCTGCCTTGGGTTGCCTCCCCTCCTGTCCTCTCTCCATTTTACCTCGTCGCAAAAGGGGGCTTCTGTCTGGGGCCAGCAGCCCCTGCCCACTGACCGGGTGGGCATGGATGGCAGAGTTTAAGTGGCATTTCAGCTGGGCTCCCGAGACATGGAGCTATTCTTGGAAAACATGCCCATGTTAAGGGTATTTATCTCGTGTCCACCGCTCTGGTGTCAAGTATGGAAACTCAGAGAGACATTTTTTTGGCAAGGAAAAAAAAAATCGTACACCTCCAAGACATTGCTTTCAGAAATGTCTTTACTTCCTGGAAGAGAAATGACTTCCTTTTCGATAGTCTGGCCATATCTAAGGTCCGCACACTGTGTGGGGCATCCATATGGGATCGGGGTTTCGGACTTGAGTGGGGTCATCGGCAACTGGGTCCGTTTTCTAAAAGTCTAAAGGAGGGTTTGAAATGACCCTTGTCAAAATTAGTTTCTCCTCTGGGTCTCTCCTCCCATCCGAAGAGCAGCTCTTGGCTCCTGCGTCCTGGTGGCACCAGCGTCTTCGTTACCATGGCCCCATGGGGAAGGGCTCCTCTCCTGACCAATTTCAGTCTTGTCCAGACATTGCTGATACGAAGCCTTTGCCACGTTTCTTCTTCCTGCCTCATGCCCAGAGTTGGCCGGTCTTCCTACTCCGGACTGGAGGCCCCACTGCTGAGCTGAGGTCCCTCCGGCACAGATGGAAGGGAGGGGAGGAAGGGAACTGAGGACGGTAGTGGGGGTCCGGATGCTGTTTCCTGAGGCGGGCACCCTCCAGGCATGTTGCGTGAGTCATTCCGATCAATCCTCACAGCCCTCCGCACCGGAGGCTCCGCCATCGCACCCACTTTACAGACCGGCACACAGAGGCACAGGGGGCACACGGCAGGGTGCCCGAGGGCACACAGCAGCCAGGTGACCGGCCGGGACTGCTGGGGTTTGGTGTTTCGTCATTGCTCGTGGCCAGGACAATGCGCTGGTTCTCACGCATGTGTGGCTGTGGGGCACGTGGTCAGGGTCCATGGCTGCCAGACGCTCACTGGTGTTGGTGGACAGTCACGAGACACTGTCCTCCAGGTGCCTGCTGCCCCTTTTGCTCACTGCCCCTTGGCGCACTCCTGGACCGTGCGTGCGTATCAAGGCATGTATGTGCTCATGCCAGGGAGCTCTGTGGCTGGCCCATGGCAGTGGCAGAGAGGGCGGAGCCCATGCTCTGGGCACCGCTCCGAGGTCAAAGGGAACTGGGGCTTTCTGGCAATGGAGCATTTGAGTGTCTGATGGGAAGCTGCTCCTAATTAAAAGATAACAACAAATGAGGGCATGAAGTGAGCCCCTGACATAACGTCCACTGGGCACTTTGCATGAAGGCCTTCGGTCCACTGTTTTTGCCTGTGTGGTCAGTCTGTGGCCCGTTGCCGCCCCCCCGGGCCACCTGGTCAGGGGAGGGAGGCCAGAGCGCAGGAGTTTCCAACAGGTGAGGGAGATGAAGGCTCAGAGACAGGAGCTCCCATCCTAGCGGCCTTGACTCCGCCCAGCTTGTGGTGTGCCGCACCTGTTGTTCAACATTTATTTTGCTGATTTCATCTTGACTGTCTTTGTGGTTACAAAAGTGACGCTCACTCTGTGTAAGTGAAACTGGGAGCAGGATGGCAGTGTGGGAGTGGAGAGCAGACCCCACCGCTCCCCAGCCTGCCTCCGCCCCCAATGGCTGGAGACTGTGCCCTGTCCATCCTGTCCTGCCCTCCCTGCACTGAGGGGCAGGCTGGGCTTCCACTCGTGTTTAAATCCAGCTCTGCCACTTATTCGCTGTGTCCTGCAGGACAAGCCACTCCACTGCTCAGCGCCCCAGTTTGCTTGCCTGCAAAATGGAGCATTACGTCCACCTGGGTCACTGCTTTGAAGACAGAGGCAGGTGAGAGGTGGCATAGAACCTACGACAGAGCTGGTGTTCAGTCTGGGTCACTGTCTTCCCCCCTCTGTGTCGGGCTTCTTAAACTCACCTGCAGGGCGCCCTGAAGGTGGAAGAGAATAAATTCCCACTGGGTGCCCCAGTGGGCCCGAAGCAGCCTGCAGCTGGGAAGGCAAGGTGGAGCTCTCTGCAGGCTTTGTGTCACCTAGTGATGCTCCGAGTGACACTCAGTTTAAAAACCATGTTTCAAATGTTTACATGTATTTTTTAAAGATTTTATTTATTTATTTATTTATTTATTTATTTATTTATAGAGAGAGGGGAAGGGAGTGAGAAAGAGAGAGAGAAACATCAATGTATGGTTGCCTCTCTCGTGGTGTCCACTAGGGACCTGGCCCACAACCCAGGCTTGTGCCCTGACTGGGAGTCCAACTGTCAGCCCTTGGGTTCACAGCCCGCGCTCAATCCACTGAGCTACACCAGCCAGGGCCAAATGCTTACATATTTTAAAGATGGAAGGTTCAAATTGTATTGTAGCTTCTTGCAGCTCCTGACATACCTCTGTACGGAGGCGGGGGTGGGGCTGGCACACCTCCCCACACTCGTGGAGGGGGCAGCACACCTCCTCAAAGCCCTGGGTGTACACGCCCAAGCTGGGGTTGGTGCGGGAGGCGCAGTCCTGGCCTCTTGCCCCACCTTGAAGGGCCGGGCCGTCTGGAGAGCAGACGGGGAATGCTCACTGACCTAAGTGACATCCTGGAGAAACCCCATTGCCCCTTGTTCTCAAACCCTCCGGAGGACGCCGAAATCCAGTTACAGCGCTTCCTCTTTCCATCCAACAGAAATTTCGAAGAAGTGGTTTTCAGGCGATTCTTGTTCAAGGGTTAACCAGATTCTTATTTTGCCGATGGCCGGGCATGAAACGACGTTTTGGTGTATTCAGATCAGCCAGGCCATCTGGTGGGGAGGACGCAGCTGCCGCCGTTCAGTGGTGCCGCCCCTCATTTATTCTTCGTAGGGCGCCCCGGACATCTGCAGGACCATTGTCCGCACTTGGCTTTGAACGTGTGAGCTGCGTGTCCCCTCTTCTCTGCCCGTCCTGAAGGACATCTGGGGTGGGCCTCTTCTGCTGTTGGCCCGCTTCCCTGAGGCACACTGAAGTGGGCAGGAGGGACCTGGGTCCCCAGGTGAGGACAGGGCACCCTGCTCCTTTGGGCCCTAATACGGAGTCTCCGCGCTACCCTGGGAGCCGCACCCTTCCCTTCGCTGTCCTGTTGGTGGTGTTCGGGAGGAGTTGTTGGAAGGCGACTGGACTCTAGTTGCTATCTCTATGGTCCCCAGTTGTGCAGGAGCCCAAACGCCCCCAGGGTGAACACGGGTCCCTTCTTCTCGGTAGTCAAGGCTCGTGTGTCTGAACCCTCGGAAGCGTCCTAAAAGAATGACAGAACTGATCACGTGCCCGGGTTCCTGAGGTCGTTGGACCAGGAGGAGAGGCTGAGGGTCTGGGTGGTGAGGGTTTGCTCGCAGCCCTGCGCCTGGTGAGAGGTGTGGCCAGTGCTCCGTCCACGCCCTTAGCTACCCAGGCCAGCTCTCTGGCTTGCACACTTAGCACTTTTCAACTGGGGTGCCACCACGAGGATTTTTAAAACACGCAGTACCTGACTATTATTTACTCCGGGGCACTGACCTCTTTTCCCTTAGATGGTCAAATGAAAAAAATGACAACAGCCACCCCTACAATAGCCATCCGGTGTGAATGAATCAAAGTTAAACTTAATTCTTTTGTCAGATGGGCAAGAAATAGGACATCTTTTTTGGCGTGCCACAGAATTTTAGCCATTAGCTTGTGAATGCCGTGAGATGGGAGAGGTTGGAACTCGCCGCTCTACGTCCTGTGCTGGGGGGTGGGGTGGGGGGATGGCATTGAGTTCTCTGGGCCGGTTCCCCGTCTGTGACATGGGGAGACTCCCTGTGAGTACTTAGATTACCGTGGTGCGTCCACACGGCAGGCCGCGTGGACCCCAGCCTGGTGTCTGGGTACAAAGAAGCCCTCATGTCCTTTTTATCATGGCGTCACTAAATGGCAAGAGCCCTGTCCTGGGGGTCTGCTGGCAGTCTGCTCCTTCAGTCATTGGCATGGAAACTTGGTCGTGGCCGCCACCCTGTGCTGGACACAGAGGTGCACCAGATGAGAGGGAATCCTGGTACCTCCGTGGGTTCGAGCGAAGGGTTGGGCATCACTGCCCTTGCCCTTGTAGAGGGAAGACCTCCAGCTGTGGCTCCTGAGAGAGTGGTTGGCTGGCGGGCTGGCCAAAGGCCGACCTGTCTACTATCGGAGTCCCAAGTGCGGAGAAGTTTTCTCCTTGAGGTTCCATCTCAGGTGGTCATGCAGGAGGAATTTTGTGGGC
This sequence comes from Carollia perspicillata, assembly GCA_004027735.1. NCBI lineage: Eukaryota > Metazoa > Chordata > Mammalia > Chiroptera > Phyllostomidae > Carollia > Carollia perspicillata. Next base: position 7,732 of record PVKM010024359.1, read on the forward strand.
CTCGCAGCCAGACAGAGTTACGGGCCCCATGCAGGGTTTTCACCCTGCTGTGCCTCAGTGTCCCACATACAGCTCTGGGATCTCAGTGCTGACCTCACAGGGCTGCCGTCCAGTCCTGAAGGGACTGCTCCTGTTGCTCCGCATGTGGCAGGTGCCGGGAGGTCACTTGTTCCTTCCACTGCCCTGAAGCCCTCAGCTGGGCCCATGTCTGTGACATGCACACCCCAGTCTGCGCAAAGGGCGATCTTTAATTTTTAACTTTAAATGTCTTAAAACAGACTGAATATTGCCTCCTTGAAATGCTTTATACTACGTGGCTGTCATGGCTTCCTTGCCAGGAGCTGCCGAGGTGGACATGTTTCCCAGCGAACCAAGGAAGCTGGTCCAGAGGGAATGGCTCCCTCATTCCCTGGAAAACCGCCCTCGGGGCACAGACAAGGCTGAGTGGGAAATCCAGCCTCAACCTAGTTGCTTGTCTGAACGACTCCTGGAATAATGAAAGGGGCGTTCGGAATGGTTCTCCCCCAGTGGGTTTCAGGTCGAGAGGATTGCTGGCTGTGTCACAGAGACCTGCGGAGTCTTTGGTGCCCGTGGACTTCATTGGGTAGCAGCTGCAACGTAAACAGAGTCGTGGGCCCTTGTCTGCCCTGCCCCTGGTTGTGGGTGCATTCCTGAGAGATGCCGGTGGTGCAAGGAGGTGTGGCAGAGGGCCCTATGGGAGGGCCCCCTGCCACCTAAACCTTTGAAAAGATCCCTCACCTGCCCGCCTGCCCACCTGCCCGCTCCCAGCATGGGAGCTGTGGTGGCTGGGGGCACAGCTGTGACGAGCAGGCGTCCTTAGCACCTCGAATCAGCACTGGCTCTGCCTGGGTTCCGCACATTCTCAGGGGCTGGTGGGCTTGGGGCTGCCCTGGGAGTGGGCCATCCGGGGGTGGCCAAAGTGGGTTTACCATGGTGAGTGTATGAAACACAGAGTTCGTTCCTGCATCGTTTGTTAATGATCAGAGTCTTTATTTGTATTATAACTGTAAACCGACTTTTGCCTGCCCCGCAGAGTCCTGAGTGAGAGCTCTCTGTCCTCCTCCACCCTGCCCCACACTCGGCACCAGGCCAGCCTCTGCGAACCTGGTCCCTCTCCGGGTGCTGTCCCTGTCTCACGTCAGACTGCACAGCTGGAGGAGACGCACCCACGAGGAGCATGTCTGGGACTCAACGCCCCAGGCCCATGAGGTGACGGAGGAGGTACCTGCGTCTCCTCCTGTATCTGCCTCCTGTGGCCTCCTGGGGCGCCCTGCCCTGTGTCTGGGGGTGAGACTGCAAATCTGTTCTCGGGAGGGATACCTGAAGGGATGGGAAGCCTCCAGAAAGAACTGCTGGAGGGGTCGCATCCAGGCCGGGGTGACAGGGTGCAGGTTAGGAGGGGCTCCCGTGTTGATGAGGTGTGGGGGAAGACTGGGGTCAAAGGCCAGGCCTTTATCCTGGGCCACACACCTCGGGGAAGTGCAGAACCGCACGGGGTCTCGGTTCCCTGGCTGTGAAATGCAGAGCTTGGTGAGCAGGCACCTGCAGGTTTGATTCACGGGAGCCGGCCCAGGGGTCGGCCGGGGCTGTGTCTGCCCACCATCACTTTGGAGGGTCCCAGACCTCTCTGTGAGAAGGACTCTATAATAGAAGTCCTTAGGGACCCCCCGTGAGTTGCTCCCTGCTGTCTCTCTCCCCACAGAAGTGGCTCACTTATACCAGACCTTCAGGCCTTTGGGGACAGACACCTTTCTGGAACCCCGGCCCTCCCTGTGAAGCACTGAAGCTCTGCACAGACGGTCATTCGGAAGGGGCTAAGCTTTTCCCGACTTGCGGCCACATCTGCCCCAGCTTCTCCGCAGCTCCCCACCCTGGTCGTTGAGGCACCCGATGATCCTGGTCCGCTCTGCTTTGTCCTGTCTCTTTCTACTGCAAAACCCGACCCCGACTTCCTGTCCGTGTGCCTGCCTGGAGCGGCACCTGCCTCTTCTCCTTCATTACTTCAGACTATTACAGACGGAGGATTGGACACCTGTGCCCAGAATTCTATGCCCACTGACAGCTAGGAACACAGGAATGCAAAGAATAGCTGTCATCAGCCGGCGCTTGCTCTGAGCCAGGTGCTGGGTTAAGCCTTTTGTTTATATTAGCTCATTTTCACTTCCCACCCACACTGGGAGACAGCGATGGTTTTTGTCCCATTTTACAGAGGAGGAAATAAAGTCACAGAGCGGCTAAGTTGGTGGCCTGAGGTAAAGCTGTTCCCAAGGCTAGACGCAAAGGAAGCTGCCTGTTATGGAGACTGGATCTCAGGGGCAACGCTGATTTTTTTATGGAATGAAATAGTGGTTTAGAATATGTTCTCTACGCTGTAAATTGTGTAAGGTAGTGACAAATAGATACAATGTGGATGATGAACTTAAGTATGTAGAGTCGAGTGCACTTTAAAAATAACTTTTAAAATAACAACAGCCTGAGTTTCCTGCGACGCACACTTTGGGCCAATCGGGAAGATCCTGCTGGTCGCACGGTTTGAGAATCCTCGTCTCAGACAAAGCATGGACGCAGCATTCCCGTCCTCAGGAAACGGGAAACCTGGCAAGGAAGCTGTCAGGACCAGGCTCCAGGAAGGGCCTGCCCAAGGGGAGGAAGCGAGGAAGACATCACAGGAACTCAACAGGGAGGAGCAAGGCCTCGTTAGGAAGCGGGGCGATGGGGTCAGGAGTCCGGGGAACTGCAACAGGACAGCTGCGGTTGTCATCACGCACATGTTGCCGGGACGTCACCTGCGTGTGGCATCTGGGCAGTTAGGCCTTGATTTGGGAAGAGCTGCCTCTGGGCTTTGAGCGTGATTTTGGCGTATCTGTCTCGGATGTTAGCCAGGAGGTGCTTTGAGGCAAAGCACCGATTCAGTTCATTCCCTGGGTCTTTGGATGAATTGCTCGTGATTCCCTTTCCTCGTATAGACACACTTTTTGGATCCCTTCCATGTAGAATTCTACTGGTTTAACTTAGTAACATCGATTGTAACTGGTGAGGAGCGCGTCCTCAGCCTTTATCACGAGACAGAACGCCCCCGGCACAGGAGAGCAACCGCCGGCTGCTCCTCACCGGCCTGCAGGGGGGATGGGCCATCCTGGCTCGGCTGGGCCAGGTGGCTCTGCTCCGTGTGGCTCTCATCCCCCTCCTGGCTGTGCTGCCACATTCTTCCCATGGCGATGGCGAAGGTGCAGAGGGCAAGCAACTCGTGTCTTCAGGCCCTGTCTTGGAGCCCGCACGTTGTCACTTCTGCCGAGTTCTGGGGGCCAGAGCAAGTCTCCAGGCTCGAACCGACAGGCAGAGAACTGTATCCCCCTCCCTTAGTTGGAGGAACTGCAAAGCCCTCCACGTGGTTAGGGGTGGAGCACGAGGAGAGGTCACAAACTGAAACCAATAACTGGATCTGCAGTAGACAGTAATACACTGCCACTTAGCTGTGGGCCGAGACTGTGTGTGTACATGACAACAGCGAACATGTATTCTAAGCACTTCACGTGTCTAGGTTCATGTGATGCTCACGGCTATGACATAGGTGCTACGATATTCCTGGTTTACATCCAAGGAAACGGGAGGGGAGAGGTGGAACCATTTGCTCAAGGTCAAAGCCAGGTCGCTGGCTCCAGCACGCAAGCTGCAGGGAGGTACGTGATCGGTTACTGTTGAGGGCTTCTTTTGAGGATGCCGAGGCCCAGGTCATGTACGTGAATCTCTAAGGCCACTCAGCAGACACGGCCTTCGCATCCTGGTCCGAGTGACTGCTAACTGTCTTCTTCCCTCCACGCTGGAGGCCAGAGAGTGTTCGGCAAGCAGTGGGGAAACTTCATCTGTTTGCTGACCACCTCGTGGTCAGAAGCAGTGAGCTCCGGGTATGAGATGGAAACTGCCTATCTGCTCTTGGTACAGAACGCTCCGGTCTCGTCAGCTCTCTCAGTCTCTGGGACGACCTCGCGATATCTTAGAGCTAAATGTGAAAAACGTTCCTTCCCCTCCTGGTTGATGAATAGTCCTCGGGAAAAAAAATGTATTTCCTTATACATAGCCCAAAGAGAAATGTCGGCAGTTAGACAGGCTAATCAGAAGAAGGCTTTGTGTTTTAGTAAAGGTTAATTAAGAGCCATCAATTTTTTTTCTTTAAAACATTAAAGTAAAATAATGTTATTAGCGCTATTTTCCTCTCTACTCCCAGAGGGCAGATGTAAATGTTCTACCTAAATGAAGCTATTTATTTAAATCCGTCTAGATTTCTTTTGAAGTTTCATACATCTTTCTCCTGCTGTATCAGCTTATAGCTACAATAATTTAATAAGTTTTTCCTGGGGTGAAATTGGGTGCCCTTTATCGATCTTACACCGAGGGGGCATTCAATTACTTAATCTACGGTGGTATTTCTGGGTCTCTCAATTACGATTTTGTTACAAATGGCTTGCTAATGATGCTTGGGGTACATAGGTTAATGGGGGCATCCTAGCCAGGGCCAGGGAATTGAACGCTTTCTCTTTGGGGACCGGATATCTGATCTCCCACGGTGGTGCTGGGTTCCCACACTTGCAGTCTGCATCCCCAGGGCCCAGCATGGAGCCCCAGGCTGGGCAGCAAGCTCCCTGAAATGTATACCTGAGTTCTTGGGTTTAACACCTGAATGGGAGCGCCAAGAGTCCTGTCTAATCCGAGACCACTGGCACCAAAACGTGGGCATTCCAGACGGATGCAGTGCCAGGGGCAAGTGTGGCTCAGTTTCTAAGCCCGCACGACCCGCGGGGCGGGTTCTGAAGGGCTGTTCTTGGGATAGTCTGTGGCCGAGGAAAGGGCCAGGTCAGGGTCTTTCCTACAGCAGAGTCCCATTAATTTGATTTTTCTTCACTGGGCTATGTTACTAGTTACACATATTGCAAAGGTCCTTTTGGAGGAATGCGTAGCGTGCATCCCTTTTGCCCTTGGTCACACCCCAGTCCTGACCCTGGCTGTTCCAGACCCTCCCTGCAGAGTCTGGCCCCTGCCTCCCTTCCCATCGGGGTCTTCTTCTTCTTTTTTAAAAGATTTTATTTATTTATCTTTAGAGGGGAAGGGAAGGAGAGAAGGAGAGAAATATCAGTGTATGGTTGCCTCTTGTGCGTCCTCTGCAACCCAGGCATGTGCCCTGACTGGGAATCGAACCGTGATCCTTTGGTTCCCAGGCCCGCGCTCAATCCACTGAGCTACACCAGCCAGGGCCCATTGGGGTCTTCTGTCCTACCTGCCCCAGAGCCCAGGGGTCTGCCCTCACCATGGTCAGTCCTCAAAAGCTTCTGTTTCCAGATTCTGTCCTTCATGGGGTCTTTACTTCTGCACCTAGCTTTGTCATTGTCATTCAGATGTCCCCTCCTAACCTAGGTCTTCCTGGCCGTCATGTCTTCCGCACCTGCTCCTCTAAGGCGGCCGCTCCCAGTGGGGTGGGGTGAAGGTCAGGGATGCTGCTCAACATCCTGCAGCCCCCAGGATAGTCCCTGATGATGAAGAATCACCGGCCCTTGTGAGGCACCGAGAACCTCCACGCAAATGGCTTTCTCACATCCGCTTCCCTTTCAATTTTCTTCTTAACCTCCTTCGGCATTTAGGTGACAATCTTGCTTGTTGTGACTTTTCTACTGTCTCCAGCCCCAACTGCTGGTGGGACATAAGCTGCAGATGGGCAGAGGGCTTCCCATCTGGGTCACGCCTGCACCACCCTGGTGTAGGACGAGGGTTGGCTCTGTTCTTACAAGGGCACCCGGCCGTGGGTTCACCTGGTCATCTGACTGTTTTTAATGGATGTTACCAAGGTGTATTTTATATACTATACACTGGCCATATGTTTCAGTAAAACTTGAAAAAGTTAGATAGTTTAAAATTCTTTTCTCAAAGAAGGTCCCCCTGGCCCCAGGGTGTTTCCCTGTACTGACAAGTTCTCTGGCCCTCAGACGCCAGCTGGGTGTCCTGACATCCTGGCCAGTTCCACTCCAACGCTAACCACTGGGAGGCAGGGCAGAGCCTCCAGCGTCATGGTTCTGTCTCCTAAGGGTGCCACCATGTCAGATGCCAGCTGCAAGTTCTGGGTCCCCAGGCCACCCACACTTCTGTCTGACTGGGCAGCACATTCAGAGGTCCCCCTGGCATGCTTCTCAGGATCGATAACTTGCTAGAACAATGCACATGCCTCCGGAAAGTACCTTCCTTCCTGTGACCAGTTTGTTACAAAGGACACAACTTAGGAGCTGGACGGAAAAGATGCACGAGATAAGGGGTGCGGGCAGGGCCCTCCTACCACCTCCATGTTCACCAGCTCACAAGCTCTCCGAGTCCTGTCAGTTAGGGTTTTTTATGGAGGTTCCATTGTTTAGGCATGATTGATCAAATCTTTGACATTGATGATTGACTCAGCCTGCAGTTTCTCTCCTCTTCGGAGGTTGGAGAGGCCGGGCTGAAAGTTCTAAGTTTCTGATCAAGGCTTGGTCTTCTGGTGACCATCCCCATCCTGAAGCCATCTGGGGTCCCCCAAGAGTCACCTCATTAGCATAAACTCAGGTGTGTTGAAGGGGACTTATTATGAATAATAATCTATCACACAAGACATTGCTAGGGTTTTTAGAAGTAGTGTGTGAGAAACAAAGACCAAATATTAATTTTTGTATCACGTCACCCCCCCGCCCCAGCTCGTACGGGCTCCAGGCCCCCAGACCTGGGTCGGCATCTTCGGCAGCGCCCTGGACACGGCGGGCCTTCCGAAGGGATCTGGTGAACAAAGGAGCAAACGAAGGAACAGACGACAAATCCTAGGGCACTGAGAGGTTTTTTTTTTTGAAGGCCCTAAGTCACCTGGAATTGTCTCCCCAGTGCTCGGCTGCCCCTCTTACATTTACACAGTGAGACGTGGAGTGGGCAGGAGCAGCCCGCCCAGGGGACAAACTCTCCGCCCATGTCCCAGTGACGCGCCGTCGACTCGGTCCACTTCTCCGTCTACCCAGAGGTTTATTTATCTATTCGGCTTGTAACGAGAAGCCTTTGTTCTTGATCAGGAATGTTTTGCCCGTTCTCTCGGGTCCAGATATTGTACATTCTTGTCTCGGAGCTTCAAAGGCCATGTTTCCTTTAAAGAAGAAAAAATTAATTAGGCCTCGTACAGCCAGAGAGACAGAGAGTGGGAACGCGCTCCCCACTGAGACCCTGGCCGGAGCCTTGTCCGGGGCGTGTGAGACAATGTTTTCTTGGCTCAGCGATGGGGTTGCCAAGTCAGGGGGCTTGCCCTTTTGTTTCTGTGGGTTGGAAGAATTGTTTGTACCCAGAGAGAAGAGGTCAGGGGTGGTTGACAAGGTCGAAGCAGAGCTTGGTGCTCCCAGGGGTGAGGGGGCGGGGGGGCCTGAGATGTCACCCGGCTTCAGGGCGGCTTGCCCCACAGCCCCCACGCCTCTGCCCCTCTCAGAGCTGCCTGACCCGATCTTGGCCTTCGCCGGCCAGCACCTCTACACTGGTGCCGCGAGACTGCAGCGAGGAATTCCATGGCCGGTCACATCTTGGGAATTCTGTGCCATATAGTTCTCTCCTGTGCATCCACAGGGCTTAGGAGCGGGTTAAAGGCCCTGAGAAGCCCTGTTGTGAAGACGCCTGTAGTTTCGTCCATTTCACCTTTTCTCCCAGCAATCGAAACACGAGCACTTAGAGTGCGGTGTGGGAGGCGCCAGAGCAGACACTGCTGGGCTATTTCTTGGTCAACACGTTTGGATGGAATGTGGGCCTTTTGGTCCAAGGGGAGGGCACGTTTCTCCTAGTGAGCTCCGATTGGTCAGGCCTGCAGCCAGAACGAGGAGGCTTTGATGCAGGGTCAGTTAATTCGACCTTCTCTGGGGATGGGCCTTGTGTGCAGAGTTGGAGGTGCAGCCTTTGCCCTGGGGTAAGGAGGGTGCTAAGAAAAACAGTGCGGTAGGGTCTCCCATTTCCGGCTCCATTTCAAGTGTTCCGGGCATTCGTTGACAGTTTAAACAGCATCATAGGAACAGGCGTTCGCGATGGTAGTATCGTTAGTGTCATCTACCCTTTCGGGGGTGCTGAAGATGTGTCGGCTTTATGCAGACTCTTCACATGCACTAATTTCGTACTTTTACAACATTATAAGGGAGGTTCTCTTTATCCTCGTTATGCTGGTGAGGAAACCAGAGCTCAGAGAGGTTATGTGGCTTACTGAAGGTCACACAGCCAGTCGGGGGGGTTCTACCACTGCTGGAAACTAAGTGGGTCTCCAGTTTCGTGCGCTCCCTCTCCCTCTCCTTCTCATAACATCTACAAAGAAACATCATCTGAGCAATAATACATTTTATAACCACAGGATTCTATTAATGGATGTTTAAGAATCATGTTTTTCCCAGGATGATGAAAGTAAAAAATTATTTCAGGGTCTGAAGAGTTATGTCGCACAAGGGAATACTGCACACTGGATTTAATTGCTTAATAACTTAAAGTCAAGCGGTTTTTTTATGTGATACACACTCCACTGGATACTGGAGAGGAGACTCATTTCGGTCTCTCGAAGTTTTCATTAACTTTCGCTTCCTGAGCTGATAATAAAGGTTGGCTCCAGGGGAGGGAGTGTTAATGCTGCCAGGGAGAGGGGAAACACTTTGCCTCTGCCTGCTCCCAGCCTGACCATCTCCCTTTGCAGATACTTAGTCGACTTCAAAGCGCCAATATTTCAAATTCATCTCTCAAGTTCACAGTCGCTGGCCATTGCATGAACCTGAGAATGATTGCAAAGTCCTGCAACTGGGGGAACCCACTAATTTAGCTGTGTCCCGCAGAGGCACGAAAGGGTTTGAGAACTGGGCAAAACAGGAGGTGTTTGACGTGGTGCTGCACTGCTGGTGTTGGGGCCACGTTTTCTGGCAGAGATTGAGCCCCAAAGCCAGGCACCGAGGCCTTGAACCCTCCCTTTACGCTGTGTAATTTTCTCTGACTTGTTTGTGACCCAGCAGGCTTGGCTCATTCTTAGGAGTTCTCCAATAACCCCTGAGTTATTGCTATTATCAGACAACGTAATAAAAAGTTCTTTTTTGTTGTTGTTTAGGTAATCTGACATCTTCAAGATTTTTCTGCCCCCAAGGAGGACACATTTCAAGGGAACACAGGATGTGAAAGCGGCATCTTCCCGGGTGTCTCCATGGATGGCGGGCCAGCCCATCCCCCGCCGAGAAGACCATGACATCTGCCAACCTCCTGGGGGTTTCCCTGTTCCCCAGCGAGACTTCTTCCACTGCATCTTGTGCCAGGGGAAAAACCTGAAGGGACGGGCGGGATTGCTCTGGAGCGTGTGGCTTTTCCCACGGTCGCAGCAGTGCTGACAGAGCATGACAGTGGGAGACCACTTCCTTCTGCCGTCTGTCAGAGCCGCACCAGAGAACGCCCTTCCTCCTTCTCTACAGCGTTGGCGCCTGCTCATTTTTGTGTCTGTCGCTGGTGCCTTCACACCACCTTCTTTAAACACAAGACGCCCTTCGAGTACTCCCAGCACGGCGTGCGTGCCCCGGAGGCCTCGCCCATGGCTCGCCGGACCAAATGTCCAAGACCATTACCATGAGGCACTGCATTAATTGCTGCATACAGTTGTTCCCCGACGACACGCACAGACAGTGGGCCGGCTGCCGCGCAGGCCTCCGCCCTGGTCGCCAGGAGGGCCCCACGCGCCGAGGAGAAGACAAGGTAGTGATCTGCGTGGACGGGAAGCCGATGAACTTGCTCGCTGTTCTCGAAGTGCGGGCTGAAGGGGGCGAGAGTTGGGGCGGGCTTTTGCGCTTCAGGAAGGGGAAGCGATGTGGCCTCATCTTTGCACTGATAATAATGACCTTGGTGATGGCCTCTTACATCCTTTCTGGGGCCCACCAAGAGCTGCTGATCTCCTCGCCGTTCCATTATGGACCCTTCCCCAGCAATCCCGGCTGGGTGGACGGTGAAAACCTGGCCGAGGCCAGGGAGCCTCAGCACCAGCCCTCTGTAAACAACATTTCCTACACCAAGGACTACCCGAGCGTTAGGTTAATCATCAGGAGCATCGCAGCCCGCATCCAGTTCACCACCAGGCAGCTCCCAGGCACAGAAGACCTCAAAAAGCAGGAATCGCACGTGAGTAGCCTGATGCTAGTCTCTGCTGAGCGATGGGTTTTTAAGCATCGGATGCTTCCTTTTCGGTCACCATCTTTAGGAAAAATTTCTCCAGTATTACGAGGGTAATTTGACACCCTTGCAGACCAGGGTGCGCTGGGAGAATGCTGTCTGTTTACAGCATTTACACCAAGAAGGGAATTGGTAGCACGGAAGGGTGCGGTTAGAAATGCCGAGGGATGACCCTCCGCCTGGTCCCATTGCTGGACTTCCTGTTGGGGACGTCGCTCGGGTGATGAAAGCCGCTTTTGTAGATCGCCACCATCCAGCTTCTACTCTGTCCTGATTAGCATTTGGGTCTCTGATGGCCATGAAATATACAACTAGTGGAAAAGATTCCTTCTGTTTAATTAGACCGCTGTGCGAGTGTGCATGTGCCAACGATAAACCATGGTAGAGTGAGTTTTAATCAAGCTTTTATCTTCCTTCTCTCCAAAGTCTGTTTTCATTTTGGGACGAGAAACACTCATGGTCATGGGCTGTTGACCCCAGTCTTGCTTGCCATTAGCATTTCGTCGCTGTCGGGGGAGACCCCAAGTTCGAACTGGGGCGTGGAGCGTCAGAGCAGGACTGGGCGGTGGTCAGAACGGGTTTGGGCTAATTTCTTTCCTCTGGGTGTCTCCCCATTATCTCTCTCCCGTTGCAGATGTTTTCTGTAATCCCGAATAAATTCCTCCCGAATAGCAAGAGCCCGTGCTGGTACGAGGAGTTCACGGGCCGGAACACCACCGACCCCTACCTGGCCAACTCCTACGCTCTCTACTCCAAGCGCTTCCGCTCCACCTTCGACGCGCTGCGCAAGGCCTTCTGGCGCCACCTGTCCCACGCCGCCGGCAGGCACTATCGCCTGCGCTGCCTGCCCGGCTTCTACATCATCGGGCAGCCCAAGTGCGGCACCACTGACCTGTACGACCGCCTCCGGCTGCACCCTGAGGTGAAGTTCTCCGCCATCAAGGAGCCACACTGGTGGACGAGGAAGCGCTTTGGTGCGTGAGAGCGTGGTCCCAGCTGCCAGGGGAGGGCCCCCCCCCAACCCCCGCAGGTAGCCCTGGGCTTCTGCCTCCATCACTTCCTCCTGCCTTCTGCTCGCTGAGGTCATTGGGGTCGGGTGGGAGCCAGAGAGTGTCTGCTCTGGGCCAGGCGCTGTGCTGGGGCCCAGGGCCGGGGAGATGAGAAAACCCAGAGACACAGAGATCAGATCACTCCTTTGCCTGAGGTCCCGGGCAAACACCCAGCGGGCTGGAGCCCAGCTCCCCTCCACCCACAGAGCACCGGTGAGTGCCAGCTGTGTGTGGGGCGAGGGGCAGGGTGCAGAGTTGACAGCTCATCTTATCCCAAAGAGCCAGAGAGCCAGGTGCCCGGTGGACATGGGTCCGGGGCTGTCCGCTTCCAGCTCTGCGCCTGTGCCACGGGCCCCTGCCCTGGGAGGAGACCGTGGAAAGAAAGACTGACGCGTGGGCCAGCTTTCGCTCCCTGCTGGCTCAGCCAGGGGCCCGTCAGCGTGCCGTGGAACTGCTTTGTGCTCTGTTCTCTCACACCTGCCGTGCCTGTCTCGGAGGGCTGGAATGCAAACCACGTGGACACGATTCTCAGTGACTCTGCTCACGGCACCCCTCTTTCCCACGGGGCTGACCGTGGACACGAGAATGCAGCCTGGTTTCCGCCCCACCCAGCTGAGCCACCCTGCGGCCCGAGGGTCACTGTTTCCTCTCCTTAACCTTCTTCCTCTGCCAGGAGACAGCTGGTCACTGGAGCTCAGGGAAGACAAATGCCAGAGTCCGCGCCGGCCAGAGGGTGTTTTCCTGGTAGTGGACCAGGTTGCGGAGAAGGGAATCTTAAAAGTTTCCCTTAGTGGAGCCCAGGTTTAGACCAACGCTGCGTGTGTTTTCTGACAAATGTTTGACTTAACCCTTTCGCTGTTCCTTGGAGTGGACCAAAGTATAAATGTGGTTTTTGGCATTTGGCAGCAGTAGCCGTGGGAGCCAGGGTGTCACGTGCGTGCTCTCTGTCCCAGTTCTCCCTTCCCTAACGAACACAGGGTTCCCCCCCCAGCAGGGAAGAGGGAAGCCCGGGCCGTGCCTCGGGAATCCGCATCCAGTGTGACCCCGAACCTCTTGTTTTGTCCATGGGCATTCTCTTATACTTCCCATTAGCCTTGGTAGCTGTGCTTTAGGACAGTGTGTGGTTATGTGGTTAATAAACTTCTGAGTGAAATGTACCCACTTTTAAGGTGGGGGTCAAGTTGAAGCTGCACATGGCTGATGCCAGAATAACTCCTGAGTTCAACCCAAGCTCTGTCCAGGGGCCACCAATACTCCTTATGGTTTGGACGGATGGGCTACCCGATCGCAGAGGCCAGGAGAGCAATTTTCAACCTTCCTCATCTCACAGTGCATGGAAACTAATTGCTAAAATTCTGCGACACAGCAAAAAATAGATATATTTTGCCGACCTGACAAAAATGGGTATAATTTTGATGCGTTCACACTGGACGGCTACTGTTGTGTTGGCTGTTGTCATTTTTTAATTTGAGCCCCCGAGGGAAGCGAGGCCCGTGCCCCCGACTGAGCAGTCAGGCGTCGCGTGTAGTGAACATCCTCGTGGTGCACTGGCGCGCCGCGGCACAC
>PVKM010024360.1:0-20562 GCA_004027735.1 Carollia perspicillata
GTGGAAACCGCTGCTCCCAAGGTCCAGGATAACTTCCCATACCTGCTCTCTGAAGACTTCTTGGGACAGGAAGGCCCCGGCCCGGGTGCTAGTGAGGCGCTCCTTCCCACCGTGGAGCCGTGTGTGGGAGACGAGTGTCCCGGCCTCAGCAGAGGCCCCATCGTTGCCACCACTGTCACCGTCCTGTGCCTGCTGCTGCTCTTGGCAGGCGTGGGGGCCGTGTGGGGCTACCGCAGGTGCCAGCACAAGAGCTCCGTGTACAAGCTGAACGTGGGCCAGCGGCAGGCTCGGCACTACCACCAGCAGATCGAGATGGAGAAGGTCTAGCCACCTTCGGAGTGGGCTCTCCCAAAGCCACTTGGTAGGAATACATACTGTGACAGATCACATTGACAAACACTGAGAATTCCCTAGAGCAGGAAACGGGTGGCATCGGGCTTGTTTTTTCCCCTCAGGTCTTTGTTCTATAGGCTGAGAAGGATCGCCGGAGGCACCTGGCAGGGGGTTCTGCATGGTATCTTCACTCACGTCGACATCCCCTCACCCACCCGCCCTGGACTGAACTGCACTAACCCAAGGCCTGGGCTCGGACCTAAGTCCACCACGAGGTCAAAACTCACCTCCTACTTCAACATACTATGGTCTTCTTTTCTTTTGTCAAGAAATAAGACGGCTGACTCTGTGACCTGACATTTTTGAGACAGGTGTGTCACTCGGAGCATTTGGGAGCAGTGTTATTTAGGATAAGTGACATATATTTAAAGGTTGGGAGTGGGATATAGAATAACAGGTTATTTCCTTTTAATGTGACGTTGCTGAGGGCTGATGAGCTGAGCACTAGGACATAGACTAGAAGCTCTGAGACTTCGTTTTAATTGTTTGTTGAAATTGGAGAGAACTGAAGACTGACTTTTTGTTGGCAAGGCCGGGGGGTGGGTTGTGTGGAGCAGCCAGACACACATCCACTTCTGTTCCCTCCTTTCTGCGGGACCGCCCATCGGTTTTTGAAAGACAAGGTTAGCTTTGGACCGGTAAACACCACTTCCTCTCGGAAGAAGTGGCCTAGTTGTCCTTGACCAGTCTCTGCCTAGGAATGTCTTAGAATTTTTGCCAGGACTAACAGAACTCAGTCCTTGGTTTCCTCTCTCAGGATTAACCATTTCTCTGAACTTCAGTAATAGGGAATGACGTGGGGGGGGGGGGACGTTTTAAGAGGGCCAAGGACTAGGCTATCGGGTGTGGGTACCTACATGATGGAGAAGCACAGAAACTAAGATGACGACACGGTCCGTACTGCCCTATTCTTCACTCTCTGTTGGCAGGGCCGAGCTCTATGGGCACGGCGTGAGTCCAGGGTGGCCTCGTCTGGCTGCTGAGCATCCCATTTCATAGTATCCGGGTCATCTCACGGTGGCTCAGCGAGTACTGTGCATGACAGTGTTTCTCAAAGCGTGGTCCTCGGGCCAGAGGCATTATCGCCGCCCGGAAACTTGCGGGGGCTGCAGATTCCCTGGTGCCACCCCAGACACCGAAGCAGAAACCCTGGGAGGGGGGCCTCGCTCTGCGTTTTAACCAGCCCTCCAGGCGCCTTAACTGCACGCTCGAGTTTGAGCACCGTTGGTTTCTGGTGAGTTTTGAGCTTCGAGGCCTGCTGAAGCTCCAGAGCCCCAGAAGATGAGGGACCCCAGGGGTCTGTCTTGTACGGAGGTCAATGGGCAACAGAGGGAGCGCTCGAGGCTGGTGAAATGCCATCTCCAGTGGTCTCCTAGGCATTGGCACAGAAGCGAAACACAGTCCATTTTTCTAACCTGAATCACCTCCTTAGAAATCATTTCCATCGGGAAAAAGTGATGAAGGCATACATTTATTTTGAGACGAAGAGTCTAGGTTTCGTTGTGTCTCATAAGAGAGAGCCTGAACTTGTTCACAAGTGAAAAGTTGTTAGGAGTGTTTTAGCTAAGGGAAAAAAAGAGTGCTTGAAACATGTTTTCTACTCTATCACCTTGTTTGGGTGCAAGCTTTGGGTAAATAATAGTCTCCGTAGCTACAAAGACACCACAGAAAACTGAAAGACCTTAACCTCCATGACCAGGTAAAACGAAGACCTGAAGGCACCGAAGGGCACACCTGTCTGCCAGGTGAAATCTAGAACAAGAAGAATGAAATGCTTTCTGCAAGTAGCCAAAGCAAAACACAACAGAATAAAAGCCAGAGACTGTATATGTTTATAAATTAGATTCTTTTCTAATCTGTAAGATACCTTTTCTATTTTTAACTGTATAAAGTAGCCTCCGTCTCAAAATTAGGATTGTGTTATCCAACTATTATGTAATAACCCAAGAACATTCATGTCATACCAACCCCAAAATAGGTCATATTAATACAAATGTATTAATAAATATATTACAAATATATGAATACACGTAAATATATTGTTTTGTAGACATAAACGGCAAAATAAGCCCAACACATAAGTTTTGAAGTGTTCATTGATTTGGTGTCATTTAAATTAATGTTGTAGGATCTAAAAACACACGTAGAGAGGGAATGATTAAAATACTGTCGTTATGCATGTTTTGAGACTAGTAATGTTTTAATGCGCATGAAAATGGGGGGTCCATTAACACCAAGCTTCTGAGATATTTAAAATAAATGATTATTTCCCCAAACAATTGCTTAATGTATTTTATACCTAGGCTACATCCCAGTGACTTTTTCTTGTTAAAAAAAAAAGGGTTGTCTAATAATCTTGAAAATAATGTCTTAAAACTTGCTGTGTCTAAGGCTGCCCACCCTCGAAGCCTGACTCTCCCGGCAGCAGGATTTCGGGGGGGAGCCTACAGAGCCCCAGGCCCCTCCCCGCTCCTCACCCAACAGGCATTACTCATCACTCGCATAAGGATGTGCTTCAAGGGATCCAGACCCAGGACATCTGTCAACGCACAAACTCTTCCTCCCG
Organism: Carollia perspicillata; assembly: GCA_004027735.1. Lineage (NCBI taxonomy): Eukaryota > Metazoa > Chordata > Mammalia > Chiroptera > Phyllostomidae > Carollia > Carollia perspicillata. The sequence continues at coordinate 2,960 of PVKM010024360.1, forward strand.
CCGTCACCGCTCCTCCATGCAGACTTTTCCACTGACATCAACGAAATCTGTGTCAGCCACCTCCTCTGGAAGTTCGCGTTGGAACGCGCCCTGCCGTGGGTCTCTGTCTTCACACCGGCCAGTTCCTCACTCTTTCCACCTGCCTCCCTCCACTCGTTTCCTTTCTCCTTGCTTGCCCTTTAGTGACATGTGTGGAACATGGTGGCTGTTGGCAGTCAGGCCCGAAGATGAGTCTGGGCCTTGTTTGAAACAGTGAATATTCTTTCCCTTCTGAGACGTTGGCAGTGAGGGAACAACTCATCAGATCCAAAGCCAGCCCTGGATTTGAAAAGGTTTTTCCTAATGAAATCCAAGGTCTCTTTAAAAAAAAAAACAAAAAACCTTCCTTGGGAGAAGGAGCCTCTCTCTCCTGAAAGACACTAGGCCTGCTTCTCTGGAGCAAGGACCACTTGCTGAGTGGGATCTGAAAGTCCTTGGGGGTGAGGCTTCTGCTTTGCTAGGTCAATGTCAGAAACCTCACGGACCTGAGAAAACAGAGCTCATTAGAGCATGCATCCCAGAGTAACTGGGTGTGATCCAGACAGCCTCATCCAGTGGATAGAGAGAAAAAAAGAGTACAGAATAAGCAAAACAGTTAATGTGTTTTTTTAAATCATTGTTTTCAATGATTTCCTAGGTCCTAATTTCCCACTAGAGTGAGATTATATAAACTGCCTCACCCCAGGAGGAGGGGTGGCAAAGACATCAGCCCCCTCTATATCAGCAACCTGTATGGCTTGGCCTACTGACCGCCCCCCTGCAGTGAGCAATAAAGCGCTGGGATTGATCTGTTGGCCAACCTACCTAATTTGTTCCTGTCCTTTTCTTGTAAAACGAGGCACCAGCGTCTTACCCTCTCCGCTCCGAGAGCATAGTGAGCCAACCCATTTATTCCCCAAAGCCAGATCTTGGAGAGGCCATCCCCTAGCACTTGGAGGTGCTAGGGACTGGCAGCTCACACGCCTGCCCTGGAGAGAGAAGCACTCGACTATGGCACAAACCACAGCCGCTCCTGACCCTTAGTTCTGGGGTAGGAGAGGGTCAGTCGAGGCAAAGCTGGACGGTGCTGGTGTCTTCCTTCTCCGGGAGATGCCACGGGGCGGGGAGCAGCCTCGTCCGGCTGCAGGCACAGGAAGTCCAACGCACAAAACCTTTGGCTGAGGCTTATTTAAGGTTCCTCTCCTTTCCGCCCCCCCGCCCCTCGTATACAGTTGAAACTCTCCACACTAGGTCATTCAAGCCTGGAGTCACCAGAAAAAAGAAGTCGCTGTTTGGGGGATGGCAGATGATCAAGAGTTCAGACAGCTGCGATGAAGGATTAGTTGTGGGTTTTTCTCAGTGCCTCGCTACGAACTGTGTTGTAGTCCCATGTGCAAACACTATTAAATGAGAATGTTTTCTCTGGCTCCACTCCACCTTCTCCCCACAGTTTCACTATTGAAATTTTTTTTTTCTTTTTGAAAAACTGAAGGCGCTCAGGTTTACAGCTCACATTTAAAACTTAAAAACGTTATTTCCATAAACGTTGGCAGAAACTGGCCACTGTTTATCCCACCAGCAGTCATAATAAACGCTTTCCCACTGACAATCTAACAAATCATTTTCTGTTTGCCACAGAGTTCGGTTCAATACAATGTTTGTGCTTTTAACATTCCCTGAGTAAGAACTCCTAAAAGCAACCTCTCCTAAGGTGGCCTTTGTGGTCAGTGTACCCAGTGCTACTCCGCGATCCCAGAGGGGGAGGGCAACAGGTTCGTGGTGGTAAATAGAAAGTCTTGAGGCTCAGAAAGATGTTAGTGTGTTGAATGTGTTGGTACAGGAGATATTCCAGACAATCAGTCCTTTTTAAACCTGTGCGTACACACGAACCCTCTGCCATTCACCGTTAAAGCTGGGTCACCAACAGGGGCCACAAGGAGGAGCCGTTAGACCCCACCCAGTGGGTGCCCCTGCTCGGGTTACCAGGGTGGCAGTGTGGCTGGACAGATCCCCCCCACCCTGGGGTGGGCGGCCTCCCTGGGTGGACCAGCCTGAGGAAACCAAACACTGCATGCGTCTGGTGGGTCAGAGGGCAAGTGAGGCATCGTAGGTGGGCCTGGAAACTCCCACGAGGCTCACACATGGGTTTGTTTTTTCAAAAGACAGATCAGACTGAGGCTGAAGCCATGAGGTCTCGGTACAAGAATCTTCTAGGCTCTTCTAAGACGCCCATTCAGGGAGGCACTGGGCTGAGGTCGCTAAGTGCAGCCTGCACACTGGGGGTTCATGGTAGGTTTGGGGGAATTGGCTCATCCATATATATATATATACACATATATATCAGTTTGGTCTCCTTTGAAATAAAAAGCTTAGTAACTCAGTTCTGCACCCTTCAATCAAAGCAAAGCGCTGACAGTGTTGACCATACCGTCCCCAGGGTTTCTTTCTCGGGGGCCATTACTAGGATGGGGGTGGAGGTGCTTTTCAATCCCCAGTGGAAAGAGGCCAAGGTCAGAGAGTGAATGAGAACCCCACCACTACCACCACCACTCGACCCTGTACGGAAATACATCCTCCACGGGAAGCCCAGCCCAGCCTCAGGACCAGAGCAAGAGGACCAAAAGGGAGCTCTGCAGGGCATGGAGGTGGAGTCAGCGCACCCACCCAGCCCTGTCCCCGTGGCGGTCTCCTTGCATGTTCTCGCATGGCGGGGAAGGTCCACGGCAGCCCGGAGCTTCAGGAGAATTGGACAGCTGCAGGGCACACCACCTCCATGACTCAGGAATGCGGGGGGAGGGCACTCACAGGGTCCCCCTCTACTTCGTAGTCCTAACTGATGATCTTCTTCCCCACTGACTTCCAAAGAAGCTTCTTTGGTAGAGTAGAGGGTGGGACAAGGGAAGAAAGGAGAACCCAGCATCTCATGGTTGGAAGCCATAGGGGATCCGACTCATCACGGGGCTGGGGTGCCTTGACTTTGGACATCAGTAATGGCAGTCACTTTGGACTCCTTTGGCCATACAGCCCCCTGGGCAAATGCAGCCACAGCCACAGCAGTTGGGTAGCCTAGAAGATCCTGATAGGAGGACTTAGTGCAGGTGGAAGAGGAAGGGCTCTCAGGAGAAGGGGGATGCGGGCACAGGATAGAGCTGAAGGAGAAATAGGGCACATTCAGGTTCCCAGAGGTTGGAATAGTGAGATGTGGGAAAAGGAAGCCTGGAAAAGCAAGTGTGTTTCCCACCGGCAGCTAATCATCCTTACACTAAAGACCCCAAACTCAATGCCCTTTCAGTCCGTCCCAGACCGCTGTGGAACAGTCCTGTCTGCTCCTGCCTCCATCCCCGGGGCATGCCAACTAGACTAAGCGGCTCATGGGAGGAGAGAATCAGGTTGAATGATGAGAGCTCAGATCCCAGAGCACCTCACTCTCCTGTTTCCTCCTGTCGGAAAGGCAGCTCCTTCTCAGCCTCTTTGGTGGGTTTCTCATGGCCGAGAGGACCCCAGGGCTCCATCCCTGGCCCCTTTCTCTTGCTTCTCAATATATACATACAGTCAAGATGACCCATCCAGCCTCCTGGCCTCAAGTACCATTTACACGCAGATGGTTCAGGAGTGGGTGCTGCGGATCTCCTCCCAGGCCCCCTTCACAGGGCCAGTACCCCCATCCTTCCCACCTTCCCTCTGGGCCTGCCTGTTGGCCGCCAGTGGTCCCTAGTCCCTTTTCCAGAGAACTGGGCTAACCAAGCCACTTGTCTTCAAAGGCACCTCCTCCTGCCTAAGGTATAGTCAATAACTAACCAATGGAGGCTTTCACGGCAATTAACCATGTGCATCCAGACCCCTGTCTCGGACTCTGCAGCAGACCAGACCTGAGAAAACTCAAATTTTACTTGCAGCCTGAACCTCTCACCCCAAACTCAGCCTGCTTTGCACTAAATTCTCTACTTATCGATCCCCCCCATCTTCCCCATCTCCAGAAATAGCAATTCCATCCTATCTGTTAATCAGGCCAAAAACCCTGAGGTCACCATCTGATCTGTCAGCAAATTCCATTGGCCCTGCTGTCAAAATAAATGCACAATCTGAGCACTTAGCATCATTTCCGTGACGACCTCCCAGGTCCAAGCCTGCAGCCCCTTTGCCTGGAATTTTGTAGGAGCCTCCTAACCCATATTCCTGCTTCCACTTTGCTCACTTTCAGGGTTTTAACAATATAATGGCCAGGGTAATTGTGTAAAATGGAAGTCAAGGCACTCCTCTGCTCAAACCTTCCAGGGGCTTCCATCCCAGTTAGAGAAGCCAAAGGCCCTACACACGGAGCAAGGCCCTAGGCCATCTGTCCTCTCCCCACTCTGCCATATTTACACATCTCCAGCCTCTTGTCCTTCTGTCCTTCCCCTTGCCCACTCATCTGCTGGGCCTCCCCGCTGGTTCCTGATCCCAGCAAGCGTGTTCTCCCTGGAAAGCACTGCACGTGCTGTTCCCTCTGCCTAGAATGCTTTTCCCTGAGAGTTGCTTTCCTGAGGTCTCAGCTCTGCTGTCACCTGAAGCCTTCCCTGACCACCCTACTTAAAACTGCAGCCTCATCTCCAGGCTTCCCTACCACCTTGCCTGGTTTCTTCTTCTCCACAGCAATTATCACCCTTGACACCCTCCCTATATTTACTCCTGTTCGTTTGTTGTCTGTCTCTCCTTGTAGAATGCAGGCTCTGTGAGGGCAGGGATTTTTTTTTCTTTTATTCTGTGCAGAATCTCCAGTGGCAGGTCAATGCCCAGCGCATAGGAGGTGCTCAATAAATATTTATTGGAGGAACAAATGAAACCAGACTCCCTCTGCTTTCTTCCATTTCCAGCTGGGGGCCTGGCAACTGGGTCTTGTCCCCAACTGGAATGGACCAGCCATGGTAGGACTCAGGAGATGGAAATGGGCGGAGCAAAAGCCATGGGTCTGAACTGCACGCTGTCGTCCAAGTTCTTTGTCAGGGGGTGCCGGAAATGGTGCAGGCGGGACCACGTGCAGACGGCCATGGATGAGCGGAAGCTGAGCCCTTGTCTTCCACCAGCTTTCCTGGGGCGGGGCACAGGGGTGAACAAGACTAACATCCGGAAGAGCAGAAAGGTCGCAGTAGGTTTTCACAATTTATCATCTTCCAGGAGTATTTTCCTTATTTAAAAAATAATCTTCAGTTTTTCTGGGGAAACAAATAGAAGACTCTCCTTCTGACCACAATGGTGAGAAAGGCAGGTATGAACATGGAGAAGAAGCGTGTGAAGGTGGAGAGGCAGGTGTGAACACAGAGAAAGCAGGAGTGAAGGGGGAAGCAGGTGTGGTCACGGGGAAGGCAGGCTCACCCCTTGTTATATGTAGTGAGAGACGGGGCTTCCCTTTCACTTCACAGAGTAAAGAGAAGGCTTTGAGGTATCAACAACTTGGGCAACGGGGCAAGGGAAGGCAAAGAATCTGTGTTTCCTGAACTTCGAAGGGAAGTCTGTCCGGCTGCCGTGGACTAGCTGGTCTCCTCCAGCTCCAAGAGGTCGTCCACGTATTCCACAACCTCCCCCTGTAAGAGACAACAGGACACCTCTGTTACTCGGGCTGCCCGGCTTTAGGGGTGCTGGTGAGCAGAGACTGTTTCTGAGGGGCCACTGCCAGCTGCCTGCTTGGGCTGCAGCAGCCTTTCCCCTCGTCCTTGGGCCCAGAACCGGGCTTCTCCCTGGGAAGGCACCTGGCTTCCGCTGCATGTGAACTTGGAGGCGAGTGCTCTGCAGCCCCCACGGATGGCCAGTGTGAGGTGGGCAGTCCAGCCAGCCCCTGAAACACCCTGCTCAGTGCCTCCCTCCCCACCCCTCTGCCGTCCCATCAGCAGTCCTGACATAGGAACACGGACTGTCCCTTCCTTTCTGCCCGGCTCACCAGCCCATGAGCTTTCCAAAAACCAGGACCTGGGTTCTTTTCCTGAATTAGTGTCCTCACCGGTGACATGCGAGAGCTTTACTGAATCTTCACAGTAAAACCACCCACACAAAGTAGGAAGAGGAGGGGCATGTCCTCAGCCTGACAACGGGAACGACAAGATCATGTGTTCCATGAATATCGTGGTAGTTTTACTTCTTTTTCAATCTGGATGCCTTTTATTTGTTTTTCTTTGCAAACTGCCCTAGCTAAAACCTCTAGCACAGTGTCAAATAGGAAGAGAGAGAGTGGACATTCTCGTCCTATTGCCAACCATAGAAGAAAAGCATTCTGTTTCAGCATTTAGTATGTCATCAGCTGTGGGGGTTTTTGCATGTTGATGTGCATACCTTATGTGTAAAATTAACTCAACATAGGCTGTAGCTCCAAATGTAAGTGATAACCCTATACCAATCTTAAAACAGGGGAGTTGTGAACTTGGATTAGGCAATCATTTATTTCTCTGATATTACACCAAAACCACAAGTAACGAAAACGTGTAAGTTGGATTTCACCCAAATTTGAAATTTTTGTGTGTTAAGACACCACTAAGAAGATGAAAAAGACAGCCCGCAGATTGTGAGAAAACATTTGCAACTCATACACCTGGCAGGGGACTTACAGTCAGGACATAAAAAGAGCTCCTACAACCTCACAATGAAAAACAAGTAACCCGACTGAAAAACGGGCCGAGGGCTTGACTAGACGAGCCATCTCTCCGGAGAAGATATATGAACAGCTAAGAAGCACAGGCAAGGACATTCAACACCACGAGTCCTCAGGGAAATGCCAATCAAAACCACAGTGAGACGCCGCTGCACACCTGCGAGGACGGCTATCATAAAGAAGGCCAACGCTATGGCGTTGATGGCGCTGTAGCAGATTGGAACCCTCCCACGAAGCCGGTGGGGATGTAAAATGGCGCAGCTGCTTTGGAGACAATCTGGCAATTTCTCAAGGGGTCAAGCAGTAGGGGCCCACCAATTCTGCTCCTCGTTATAAACCTAGGTATATACTCCTGGGCATGAGAATTGAATATTTTTCTCCACATAAAAATTTGTGCACAAATATGTTCATAACATCATTATTCAAAAAGAGCCAGAAAGCAGAAACAACTCAAAGGGCCATCAACAGAGGAACAGATCAATAAAACGTGGCATACGAATATTAATCAGTAATAAAACAGAATTTTTACATATAACATGATACATGTTATGACATGGCTGGACTTGAAAATGTTATGCTTCATAAAAGAAGCCAGCCACAAAAGACCACATATCACGTGATTCTTTTAAATGAAATGTCTGGAACAGGTAAATCCAGAAACAGAGAGTAGAGGCTGGGTGGCCAAGGGCTGGGGGCAGAGGTGAGAGGTGAGCAGAGGGCAGAGAAGTGACTACTGATAGGTCTGGGGCTTCTTTTGGGAAGGATGAGAATGCTCTAAAACCGGATAGTCACGTTGGATGCACAACTTCATATATACACTGAAACCCACTGAATCGAATACTTTAAGGATAATTTTATAGTATGTGAATAACATATGAATAAAGCTGCTCTAAAAAAACCTAACTAGGGCCCTGACTGGTGTAGCTCAATGGATTGAGCACAGGCCTGTGAAGCAAGGGTCACTGGTTAGATTCCCAGTCAGGACACATGCTTGGGTTACAGGCCAGGTCCCCAGTAGGAGACACATGAGAGGCAGCCACACACTGATGTTTCTCTCCCACTCTTTCTCCTTCCCTTCCCCTCTCTCTAAAAATAAATAAATAAATATATATTTATTTATTTTTATATATTTTATATATATTATATATTTTAATATATTTTATTTTATTATTATATATTATATATATATATATATACACATATATATATATATATTTTTTTTTTTTAAGAAAAACCTGCCCTGGCTGGTGTAGCTCAGTGGATTGAGTGCGGGCCTATGAACCAAAGGATCACGGTTCGATTCCCAGTCAGGGCACATGCCTGGGTTGCAGGCCAGTTCCCAGCAGGGGACATATGAGAGGCAACCATACATTGATATTTCTCTCCCTCTCTCCTTCCCTTCCCCTCTAAAAGATAAATAAATAAACCTTTTAAAAAACCTAACAAGGAAAACTGCTCATATTACAGTGTTAAATGGAAAAGCCATGATAGATAATTACAGTTGAGTTTATAATGAATATATGCTGGAAAATGTGTAGAAAAAAACCAGAAGCATATATACCAAAATATCAATAGTAGCTTGCCTCGGGATGATCAGAAACTCAACTCCTCCCCGCTTTTGGAAAGATAGCTTTCTCCACTTCGCACACTATAGCAGCCGACTCTGTCTGAATGTTGGTAGCATCTCTTCTGTTGCAGCATCTTGGGACCGTATCTCAGAATCTGCTTCAGCGGAACCCAGCCCGAGACCCAAGGCACGCGTCTGACTTCCTAGTCCACAGAGCCCATCCACAGGCAACCTAGTGTTTCATTCCCCCAACCCTGTGAGGTCAGCATTATTAGTCCCCTTTTATACATAAGGCACCGAGGCTCCAGGGAGTTAAATGAATGCTAGCGATGGGTCCATCCCACGCAAATTCGTGCACAGAAATCAAATTCCAGGATGATGCGTTATGTAGCGCTGTTGCACGGAAACCTGGGGCAGTGGAGAGAGCAGATGTGGAGGCACAGGGCCCCCAGGTCTGGCCTAGCAACTCACAGAACTTTCCTCACCTGTGAAGTGAGGGGTCCGACCAGAACAACCTCGCCGCTCTCTTCCAACTCCAATGGCTGGCATGTCCCCGGCTGTCTTAGAGAGCATTTCCCAGTTTGTTCCAAACTCAACTCTCTAAACGCTGCCCCTAATGATGGCTGTACTAGGACCAGGCTGCCCAGCCACACAATCACTGCTCCGTGAGAAAGGAGTCAGCTCAGTGAGAGTCAGGATTAGAGCAAGGACCTAATTTACCAAAAAAAAAAAGATAATCTCAAATAAAAATCAGCATGGGCGTTTCCAAGTGTCTTCAGAGTGATGAGTAATTGAAAATTCACTATGTTTTTATAAAGTGAAAAAAAAAGGATGGTTGAACGGCTCCCAATTTCTGGCGCATCGCACCATCCCCACCATTGGGGAGTGCGGCCCTTCAGCCGGGTTCCTAGAAAGCCCGTCTTCCCCAGGCCAGCGCTCTGACTTTCATTAACACGCCCACAGAGACTGCATGTCTCAAGGTCCCCTTCTGCTTCTTATTTCAGGGATGACTCGCCTTCCAGTGATGTTTAGCGAAGATGTGAGTAATATTTTCTCCTAGCCAGACATGTGCTAACTATGAAAACTTACCTCATCATCATCCATTATGTTTTCCTTCGCAAAGTCATACAGCTCTCTCTGGAGTGTAGTCACGTTAAAGAACTGAACCGCTTCCTGTTCAGACACAGACAGGGAAGAGTATAGATGACCAGCCTTTTAACAGTAGAACTGGGAGGAGGCGTAGGATTTTTTTGCGGGGGGTGAGGAAAATCATTAAAATTACATAGTGGTCACGGGTGCACAACTCTGTGAATATAATAAAACTGTGATGTATGTACTTTAAAAGTGTGAATTTTATTGTATTTGAACTATGTCTCAATTTAAAAAAAAAGAGTGGCCAGCCCCTAGCGAATGAGACATGTACGAGGGGAGGGGCGTGCGTGGGGGCAGGAAGGAGTGGGTGCAGGTGGGAAGGAAGATGTGTGACTGGCAAACCAGGACGCCACACAGAAATCCCAGTAGAAGTGCAAGTTAAGAACAAAGACCATTTAGAAAAGACCTTTGGAATGAAATATATAACCCATGGGGTTCCGGACACATGGGAAGCTGAGCTTGTCCATCATGGGAAGTAAATGACGGTGCATCCATTAACGAGCCCGCCGTGATGTGGTTACAAGTGATAACGAAGGAGGCGTGTGGGCATGACCTGGAAAATGTTCGCGATGAATCACTAGAAAGACGAAGCGAGTTTCTGGGGCGAGGGGCACACGACGCAGTGCGCAGACGATGTTCCGGTGATTTGCACCCTTGAAACCTGCATGGTTGGGGGAACCACTGTCACCCCAGCAACCTCAATGACAACAAAAGCAGGACGCAGAGCTGTGGGTGAAGTGTGAGCTCGTCTCTGTAAAAATAAGAGAATTCATGCTGTACAGACGACTGAAGTACAGCTATAGGCAGGGCGTGAAGAGAAGGTGTGGAATGACGGGGCAATTTCACTTTCTAAGCGAAACACTTCTCTGATGTTTGAAATCTGTAGAATTCATACTGGTTTAAATATCAGAACAGAGCAGTAAAATGTCAAAAGACGAAAACAGGAAATTAGTTTCCTTTATTTCCGAAACAACCCTCTGTCTTCAGGTGCAAAGCAACCCCCTGAAAGCGACACTGACAGGGACGCACGGAGCCGAGGCGGCTACCTGGCACTCACCGGTCTGGGCTGGAAGTGCTCGTCCGACAGGCCCCACTTGTCCCTGTGGTACTGGTAATACACCAGGTTCTGCTGCATGACCTGGTCGCTGGGGTCAAAGAGCAGGTAGCTGACCGCACAGGGGGCTGCGTTCTTCAGGTCGCTCACTGGGGTGGAGGAGAAAAGAGGAACAGGGAATCTGTGGTTCTCACAGGCCACCCTTCCTTCCAGCGCAGCTTCCTAAAGGAAAAGGTCGCAAAGGAGCCCCTTCTGCAGTCCCTCCTTCAGACAATGAGTAGCTTGCAACCAACCACGGATCACCCCTGGGTGGCAGGTCACAGACTGGGTCTCCCTGGCAGCCTGGAGCTTCGAAACATGCAGGCTCCTCGTTAGGCAGACGCCTGTGCGGAAATGCCTACTACATTCCCCCTCGGGCTCCAGTGACCAGAGCTGGGCTCACACCCCTGGAACCACAGGAGGCTGGGTCCCAAGACCCAGACTGTCAAGGAGCTAAGGGAGTTAGGGAGGATGTGCTTAGCAAATGAGCCCCTCTCCCCATCTAGGTCCCCAAGCACCTGGGTCCCATCGGGATGATACCATCATCCTCAGACCCAGGCGGGCCCTCCTACAGCTAAACCAATTCTAGAAAATTCAGAAGGATGGTGGACGATCTGGGCTGGAAGAGATTAGAAAACCCACCTGGTCTTCTCATTTCCTAGAAGTGAGATTCCCACCTCCAGCCTCCCTCCCTAGAGTTGCCCTGCCTATGATAGCACCTATAGCATAGACGTTTTGCAGGGATTGGGATTTGTCTCAAGGGTAGGAGACAAGGAAGAAGAAGTGATGAATTATAAGGCCCTGGGTATTCATTCTGGCACAATCTACTCCAATTTATAATCCAGAAACACTACCTTTGTTCAAGCTCTGGTTGACCACAATAACCAAAGCCTGGGTATGAATAAATGATGCCACCCAGTGGCTATTTCTGGTAATGACAACTTTAAAACCAGAGCCTTAGGGCCAAGGTATCCACAAGGCCTGTCCTCAAAAAGACACAGCAGACTTTAATGAAGTCAATATTGATAAGCAAATTTTGCTCACACTGTGTACCTATCACCCTAATAAGCAAAGATTTCCTGGGGAGGAGGAAGCAAAGCTAGATGTTTTGGTTACCAATGTTTAAGTCTTTGCCACAGTTTCTGACAGAGTGGGCAGTTTTGAGAGCATGTGCGGATTTCAGAAGACCAGTGAGCTGCTGGAGTCTGGAAGCGCCTGGAACACTTCTAAACTCCCCGTTTCCTGGCTTCGTGCATGCAGAACAAGCCCTGATGCATTCTTCCCATGGTCCGAAGTCTAGCAGGGGACTAGCTCAGTGAAGCACCAGCACAGATTTTCATGAAAATGAAAGAAAGACACCAGGTTATGTGCCCTGACCGGTGTGGCTCAGTGGGTTGCGGGTCATCACACAAAGCAAAAGGGCCGCTGGTTTCCATTCCAGGCAGGGCACGTGCCCGGGCCGTGGGTTTGGTCCGCAGTCGGGGCGTACACAAGAGGCCATCAATCGATGTTTCTCTCTCACATTGGTGTCTCTCCCTTCCTTTCTCCCTCCCTTCCCCTCTGTCTAAAAACAAATAGATGAAATCTTTAAAACAGAAAAAAACTAGGTTACGTTTTAATCCAACTGAAAATATTTAAACTGTGAACCCAAGATTGGCAAAGTGTCAGTGAAAGCTGAAGCTGGTGATGGGCAGACCGCAGTTCCTTATCCCTCCCCCGTTCCACGGGGTTTTAAAGTTTTCATAGTAAGTTGTGTTTTAAACCATGTACACACTTTTCACCATTCTCATTAAAACGGGCTCTTCTGAGTGTGGGTGAGCAAAAGCAATCGGCGAGCACTGGGTGGGGGGCAGGGGAGCGGGGAGAAGGGAAGGGGTTCTTTGCTTCAATGTTTCTCTGTGTAGCTCCCGGGTGTTTGGTTTGCTGCAACAAGCCAGGACTACAAGCCTTTTTGGAAGAAAGCACCAATCAGTCACTTACATTAAAAAAAGAGGGCTCTTCACAAGCAAAACACTGTCTGGTAAGAAACGATCCCCTTAACACTAGAGTGTAGTCAGTAACTATTTGCTGGGGACCTACTGTGTGCTCGGGGCTGTCTCACGTGGAAGCGTGTTTGTAGATTATGGAGAACACAACTCTCCTCCTCTGTGCTAAATAATCCCCCATCATAGAGCTGGTACAGGGTTACCACGACAAGCAAGACCTCATCCCTGCCACCCATGGAGGAGGACTTCTGGGAAGGATACCCACTTAAAACACACCTCACTCTCTGGCTGGTCTTGGAAATATTCCAACTAAAAAAGCAAAGCTTTTCATTGGGTCCTTAGGTGCCCATCAGGCTGCTGGAAGATCAAGTTCACTCCTAAGAGAAGCACTTTACCAAACTCAGGAAGACCTGGTGAAAATGACTGTTTCAGAGGAGCGATCTTGATTAGAAGCAAAAATTAACAGTTAAAAAACATATATATGTCGAGAAAAATTTTTTTTTTCTTTTCACCTTCAGCAGGCCAGTCTTTTCAGTGTGCCCCGAAGAGACCAGGAGGCAGGGATAAAAAGGAAAGTGGCTGATGCAGCGAGAGGGAACCCAAACAAGAACAAATGTCCACAATGGGAAAGGAGGGCTACAGACGTCAAGGTCACCTGTCACTCTTCCCAGGACTTCCATGAATGCCTGAGTCCAGCCACCCCTAAGTTTGAAGGGGAGTCCAGCTGGTCCCCTGCCGCTGAGGCATTTCATCAATAGGACAACAGAGTGCCTGCTGCAGCTGTCCCTAACACTCCCCCTGTGCTTGTCACTGAGCCACCAAGGTACCTGCTGCTCAAACAAGTGGCCCTCAGCAATGCCAGTCACGGGAAGAGAAGGGACCCCTAAAAAAACGGGCTCCGACAACTGAGCTCTAAACTACTTTCCCTCTCGCATTTGGTTCCCTTTGTCCCCTTGGAACGAACGCTCTGACTGATGAACCCCAGTTTCAGGCCGGGGGAGAGCCGACTGGAATGAAACCCTAACAGTCAGAAAAGCAAGGCCTGTGACGGGGAGGCAGGGAAGTAATGACAGAAAGAACAAACGCTGATACAGAGTTTGCTATGTGCCAGTGTGTGAATACCCACCCCCCCATTCCATGACAATCAACTGGTTTATTCCTCATTCGATCGTAGTTAGTGTTATTATGTCCGCTTCGCAGAGGAGGAAACTGAGACGCAGAGAAGCGAGTAACTGGCAAAGCTAGCAACTGAAGCCAGGCAGTCAGGTTCCAGGGTCTGCACCCTGAGTCACCAGGCCGTGCTGATGATGTAACCTTGATCTCCAAACCACAGGTAAGGGTGACCTCTCTTCTACAGAGGGGGAAGCTAAGTCTTAGAAGGATTAAGTACCATGCCCAAGATTTCAAAGAGGAGGATTACTTACACTTATAATAAGCGAATTGTAAATAATGATACATGGTAGCCACAAATTTCTCCACTGGGTAGCCTCCGATCACAGGGGTGAGGCTCTCTTCACACTGTATTTTGCATCCCAGAACCTCCACGTAGTGATCTGAAAGACACACACACGCTTTCAGGGCCGTGCACTCGGCACTTTCTTAATGATGCTTCATGATGCCACCTCCCAGAGGATAAAGGTAAAGATGTCAGCGATAAAGGTAAAATATCTGCAACACTTATGATAAAGGACTGAAATCTTTGATGCGCAGTTTCACAAAATTAACAAAAAAAGGCAAATGCCCAGTATAAAAATGGTCCAAAAGCGGCTGAGAGAAGAAATGATAAAAATGGCTAATAAACAGTGTGAAATGATGCTAAACCTCATTGGTAATTAAGAAATACAATGCCACTGAAGATAATTTGAACCAGGTATATTGGCAAGTTTTTAAAAATATGCTGACACCCGTGTCAGGGAGACAATGGTGAGACTTACTCTCATGTTCTGTTGGTAGAAGCAAAACAAGAACAAATTTTTCAAAGAGCAATTTGGCAAAATGTATCAAAGGTTATAATACACATACCCTCTGACCCAGCAGTCTAGTTCTGGGGAACGTTTTTTAAACATAGCCACCCAGAAGCACTGTTTGTAACAGCAAACAAACTTGGAAATTACCTAAATGACCATCAACAGGATGATGATGAATAAAGTATGATACATACCAACAACAGAATCTATACAGACTTTAAAAAGAATAGGTGGACCTAAATATAATAACATAGAGAGATATCAAAGACTACATTTCCCAGCCTCCCTTGCAGTTGAGTAGGGGCCATATGACTCGCTGTGCCAATGAAATGTGAAATGCAACAACTAATGAATGCTGCGTGTTGGCCTGGTCCCCCCAAATCTCCCATGTGGTCCTTGTCCCCTGCCTTTTCTCCCTTCATGCAACTAGAAGCAAAGGGCTCCAGAACAATGTTACGCATTTTGTTAGAAAGACTGTAGAAGAACAGGCACTCTCTTACATTGCTGGTAGAAATGCAAAATGGTAACAAAATACTAGATAATTTACAGAAACGTTTACTCAAGGCGCCTTCATAATTAGACAAAAAAGCCTGAAATTTCCCATTGCAGCGTTATATGTAATAACAAAATATTGGAACAACCCAAATGTCCATCAGATAATTGAATACATTGTAGTATATTGCCCCCGCACCCGCCTCTACCAATGAAGTATTCAGTAGCAATTGAAAAAAAAAAAGACACAATGTCGCTGTACTTGTTAGGACATGTGGTTAAGTGGAATAAACAAAAACACAACAGTGTATCAAGTATGGTACCTATCCTGCAAGAAAGAAGCAGACATGAAAATAAGGGGAAAACAGATTTGTATATATACAATCTTTTATAGAAAAAAATTATTTAGGCAAGAACCCTCAATAGATGCTAAATCAGAGGAGTTGGGTTGAGGAGAGACACAGAGTTTGATGGACACTCTCTACAAATTATTTATTACTTTCAAAAGGAAAAATTGTAAATACATTTGGAGAAGGTGGAAGCTGAAACACACCATAAACAAATGCTTAAAAATTAGCATCACCAATCAGGGGCAAACAGCCACCGTGCACACCTGGATGTGACCCCCCGAGAAAGGCACTTCAGTAAAGCCCCAGCCAAGCAGGCACAGCCTGAATATAACTGTGAGGGCAAATCATAGAAACCCACATTGAGGAATATTCTATAAAGCGGTTGGCCTAAATTCCTAAAAAGTATCAAAGGCGTGAAAAGACAAAGGACAGCCAAGGAACTGCTCCAAACTAAAAAACACTAAAGAAGAAAATAATCAGGAAACATGATCCTGGGCTAGGTTGTACCAGGCAAAAAAGTTTCTATTGAATAGAAAAGATATTATTGGGACCACTGACAAAGTTAGAATACAGACTACTGATTAGATAAAAATATTGCACCCGAATGTAGTAACTGCACTGTGGATGTGTGGATGTGCAGAGAGCATTATTGTTTTTAGCAAATACACTCAAATGTTGTGGGTTCAAGGGTCATGATGTGTGCAACCTACTGTCATGTGGTCCTGAAATAAGAACAATTATGCATGCACACATAGGGAGAGGATGATAAAGTAGCACACTCAGGGTTAAAAATTAGTGAATCTGGCCCTGGCTGGTGTAGCTCAGTGGATTGAGTGCAGGCCTGTGAACTGAAGGACTGTGGTTCGATTCTCAGTCAGGGCACATGCCTGGGTTGCAAGCCAGTTCCCAGCAGAGGACACACGAGAGGCAACCATACATTGATATTTCTCTCCCTCTCTTCTTCCTGTCCCCTCTAAAGAAAAATAAAATAAAATCTTTTTTAAAAAAAGGTAAATTTATGCCCTGGCTGGTGTAGTTCAGTGAATTGAGCACAGGTCTACGAAGCAAAAGGTCACTGGTTTGATTCCCAGTCAGGGCATATGCCTGGGTTGCAGGCCAGGTTCCCAGTAGGGGACACATGAGAGGCAACCACACATTGATGTTTCTCTCCCACTCTTTCTCCTTTCCTTCTCCCTCTCTAAAAATAAATAAATAAAATATTTTTAAAAAAATTAGTGAATCTGGTCCTGGCCAGGTATATCAGTTGGTTAGAACATCATCTCTATGTGCCAAGGTTACGGGTTCAATCCCCAGTCAGGGAACATACAAGAATCAACCAATGAGTGCTTGGGTGTGTTGAACAGTAAGTTGATGTTTCCCTCTCTCTCAAAATCAATAAAAAAAATTAGTGAATCTCGGTAGAAGTATATGAGAGTTCTTTCTATTTTTGCAACTCCTCTATAGATTTGAAATTATTTAAAAATGAAACTAAAATATCCCCTATATGTCTTTATCTACCTACTTACCTACCTACCTAGCTATCTCCCTACCTATATTAGGTATATCAAAGATAACTTGTCTTGGCTTATTTCTGTTAAAAAGAAAACCTTGCAGAAGTACAAACCAGAAGTTAGTAGAAATGGTTACCTTTGGGGGTGAGCGGAACGGGCAGAAGAGAAGTGGATGGAAGTAAGACCGCCTTTCAGCTGCCCGTGCCTCCTCCCTCCCCTCAGCCTAGGAGAAAATGGCTCGCTACCAGTAGCCCTGGGACCCTGTGTTGCCCTTTGGGGTCTCCTTCACCCACACTTCAGGACATGGCCCTTCGTGAGCTACGCTGGCGGACGTGTGCCATCTACTGCCAGTCAGGCCCTGACTGCTACAGAAGGAGACTCCTTTCTCACAGCACGGCCTTTTGTCTCTTTCACAGTTTGCGTGATGCGCATGTATTGGCTATCAAAACCAAAATACAGTGTTTAAGTGTAACGTTCCCCACCTGGTAAGACACTATTTCACTAGGGTTAACAGGTAAGACTGCAGTCAGACATCCTGGGTTCAGACCCCAGCCCTTCCCCTGGGGACAACAAACACAATACTCTCTATGCCTCAGCTTTCTCAGCTATAAAATGGGGAGAATGTTCTCGCCTTCCTCGCGCGGCTGCAAAAGTGAGATACGACATACAGGAAGGAGAGAGCAGGGTCTGGCATCTAGTTAAGAGGTTTTTTTAGAGTTACCTTGTTTCAGACATTTTTTTAAAGGTTTATTTCATTCTCATTCAAGAGAGAAGGGAAGGGGGAGAGAGAAACATCGATCTGTTGCCTCCCTAACATGCCCGACAGGCAACTAGGTGCCCACCGACTGG
>PVKM010024361.1:0-20585 GCA_004027735.1 Carollia perspicillata
GTACAGTACTTAAAATATAATCTATACTTTAAAAATACAAAAAATACCATTTTAGCTAGTATAAACAGACTTTTATTCTCATGTTTTCCCCTCTTTATTCCATGCTACTAACTTTTTTGCATATGCTCTTTTCCAAAAATAGGTTACATTTCTGGGATAAGTAATTTTAAAACCTAACCAAATATATAGCATACATACCTAGGAATTTCACAACCATGCATTGTAGTCTTATTTAGGTTATTTGTGTTGACTTACCATTTTGAGGAGGTTTTAAATATTTGACAAAATATGGTTCTTTCAACAAAGTTGACATGAGGGATATAATTAATGTGGCCCCGAGGTAACGGGAACACACAAGAGCCCAAATTGTATGGAATGCACGCTACTTTGTTTTATTCTGTAACTACCCTTACACTCTACTACAAGGCTCGTGCTGCTCTAAATTATCTTTTTGGAACAAGGTAGAGTATGTACAAATGAATAAATGGAATTTATTCAACCTATACCTGATTGAAGGAACCAACTAAAAGTCCATGACACAAAGCTTGTGAAACTACTGAAAACAAGCATTGCCAATCAAGGAATTCTTCACAAATATTTGAAACAGCATGTTACAAGTAAATATTTCCATTTTCAAATTGTGGTTTGCTCATCTTGTACACCAACAGTCCTTTCTCAAACATAGAAATTTCTGCTATTTATCAAATTTTCAATATGTGCTAAAGGTCTGGGAGAGAAGAAATGATGTCACGGAAGACTGAGCTCAGGACCTTCTTAAAGCAACACTGTTTTAATCTAACCCTCCTCTAGTCGGCTTGTGCAAAATGTTATTATAAATGAGAATTTCAATTATTTTTTTAGATGATGAAGTTCGTAAACAATGACTTTGCCAAAAGAGGTATTTTTATTTAAATTTAGTTTGTAAAAGTTGTAAAATTTTGCTACATGGAAGAAACTCAGATTCCATTTCGGACAGCTGCTTGGTTTTTTTTATTAAGTGCTTATTCTAATCTGAGACAAATAAAAACTACCAAAGCATTGCTGGTTCCTCCAGAAATAAAAGAATACTAGCATTGGGGTACCAATATTACAGGCATATTATTAAATATCTGTAAAAGTATGTTCTGAGGTAACCAGCCAAAACACAGATTACCTGTAGTTTAAAAGACAAATCACGTAGATCACTTGTCTAAGCAGACTCAACTTCTCACGAAACACTGAAAGAGATAAACTGTGAACTGCAAATTCTCCCGCTCAGGCTTGCTAGAAGATGAGACATGGGAGGGAGTCCTTAGAAGGCCTCAGTCAATATGTGCCCAAGTGCAGCTGCCTCCCGCTAACTGTATCCGGTGAGGTTAGAAAAAAGGTGATCCGTAAAGGGAGGAGAAGCAGGACCAGTGAATATCTGTGCAGTATAATGAGGAAACCAGCCCTCAGAGCATAATGATGAACCAGAGTTACTTGAGTAAACCTAGGAAAGTTGGGGCATTGAAGGCCCTTAGAAGCAACCTGTACTTATTTCGTTTGCCATTCCAGGGTCCAGACTGGAAGGTTCAGTGTTATCATCCACTAAATAACAAACGGGAGAAGTCCTCGCCCCCCTAGCAGGCAGGGCTGCAAACACACCAGGCTACATCATTGCCTCCCAAGATGACTGCTTTCTCTCTTGCCATTCCAGGCAGTTTGCAAATGCAATGTGCTCGCCAGGAGCACACCCACTCCCTCTGCACTTCCTATTTTTATCACTGGAGGAGGCACCATCACATTTATTTTTATTTTCTATCAGTAGCCTAAATGCAAGTACAGAATAAGCCATATCAGATAGGGTGCTACTGGCTCCCAGTAACCTCTAAGCTCAACTCAAACTGGTACACACATTAGAGCATTTATTATGTCACACATCAAGGAGTCCCAAGAATGTGAGAGCCTCAGTCTTAGTGCCTGGAAGATTCTCTGGGTTCTGCTTTTCTCTAAATGCTGGACCCATTCTCAAGTTGGTAGGATGATTCTTGGCTTCATATCCAGGCAAGAAAATACCCAGAGGAAACAAGGGACCTCTGAGGAAGCACTATCACTGCTAACATGCCCATTAGTTTTGGATCTTGAATAAGAATTTTAATTTTTTGTGGAGTGTGACTAGTGAGGTGACTTAGCCACTAGTCCATTATTGATCAATAGGAAAACTCACAACAGTGTATTCACTTAGGTCACAGCCACTTACAACTTATTTTGGGTATGCTATCCTTCCAGTGTTAGGTGGACTAAGTCTTTTTTAAAGAACAAAGTTAAGTGATGGTGATTTTGGAGATAATAATAGTTCATTAAACACACACAGCCAAGTACAAGAAGTGAATTCTGCCTGTTGCATCCCTTCCCCACCAACCCCTCTTCTAAACTGATTATCTGTCAATCAACAATGTGAACATTCAATGACTGGTTGGAGGTGGGACAGTGTCCACTACCAGAATGCAAAAAAACCCTGCAACCCCGGCCCCCCACAACCAAATCCTTAATTATGCCTCTTCCTTTAGACCTACCACCACCGTTTGCACACGTTCTTTCCTTTGAAACTGACCACTGAACACTACACGGAGCGCACACGAACAACAAAGATTAGTCACTTCTGCCATGCCTTCTGATTCCCATCTTTTTCTAATCAGAGGTTGCACACTGTGACCCAGGATAATTTTTGGCAGAGTGTTTAAAAGAGCTTTCAATTTGCATGCCCTTAAGTGATGCATGTACTTTCCATTTCAGTCGTTAGGCTGGCTGGGTCTCACAGATATTTGTGTTTGTTCTCCCAGAAATTATTTCAAGCTTACGAACGTATGCAAACACTTAATACTAGCAGCACTTTCGTTTTTGATTTAGTTGGTTAAAAAGAGACCGAAAATGCAATATGATATTGAAATACTTTTGTAAACATAGCTGCTTAAAGATTCAATGCTGTCCGTCAATCTGGACTACTGCTTCATAAGCTTACTACTGCTGAAAACTCAAAAAATAAATTTTTTACTCAGCTGGTGTTTAGGAAGTCTAAATTTGAAATGTTAAGCCTGGATTTATAGTATGCGAAATGAAAGTTGTTGAAAAGGCAAATTTTGAAAGTTGAGAATAAGGTACTGACTAGCTAACTGTAACGGTGACTTTGGGCTTGTATTTAGGTCAGTCGTGCTCTTCGACTTGGAGAGACTGTGGCGCCACACTCAGACTCCCAGTGTGGGGGCAGCAGTGGCCTCGAAACACTAGCCTCTAAGAGAAACTTCAAGGGCCACACTCAGTGACTTTGACGGGTGTTCCCTGCAGTTGGTGACATGACGGTTTAGTGCCTGGTCCTTCCTGAGGAAGCTAGATGAGCTTGGGCAGCAACTGGAAGGTAAGCAACTAACCAACCCCCTCTACCTCTGATAGCAGGACCAAGGCGTATGAGTCATGGGGACGGCGTTGTAGGAATGTTGATCTGGGGCGCTTTACGAGGGATCCTACCCAAGAGTGTATTTTGCCAAGGCCAGGAGATACTCAGGAGGAAGTACTAGTGGGATAAAAGGTGAGGGGTGGTCGGAGTAGCTGGCAAAGAGGCATTAACAGTTGAAGTAACCTAGTAGGAGAGCTTCCAAATAACCCATTAAGAGAAAAAAAATTCAATTTTGAATGTTTGTTAGTACCAGAGGGTACAAGTCAAATAACTGTTTCTCCCTTGCCTTTCCTCTACCTCCACATCTCCCCATTCCATAGCAATCATGGAGAAGATTGGGGTGAAGGCAAGAAGGAAGGAAAACCCGCCACTCCTCCTTAGTAATAAAGAAGGCAGGCAGCCATCTGCCATCAGGCCTAGCTGGATATGGGAGGAAAGGTAGGGGATCTCATTTATAAATGAACATTGCAAGTTGATTAATATAGTCCTTTAGAAACTGTCATTTCTGAACTATGACTATAACTCCAATGAACTGTAAGATTTTGATTGACATAGGGAGATGAGAACAATTCTGAGACTCTCCAGGTTTTCTTCCAGGAGGCTGGGAAAGAGTAGCCTCATCTGAGGGGCTTTGACAGGACATGGGAGACAAAAGTAATTGCAGTATAATACATCTCACCAATTGTTCTATTCAATATACATATATGTATGACATATATGTATGTATATACACATAAACTTTTTTACTGAAGTTTAAATTAAGTATATAAAATACTTGTAATGATTAGCTCTGTTGAGGCTTCTGGTCAAGATGTCAATGTAGGCAGACACAGCTCACCTCTTCACACAACCACATCAAAATTACAACTAAAATATAGAGCAACCATCACTCAGGAATGCCAGAAATTGAGTTGAATGGAAGTCTGACAACTACAGAATTGAAGAAACCACATACATCCAAACTGGTAGGAGGGGTGTGGACATGGAACAGGCTGATCCCACACTCAGATAGATAAAAATTCAGGAGGGATATCTCAGGAATGAGGAAACCCAGACCCACACCAGGCCCCTCAGCCCAGGGTTCCAGTGCCAGGAAAATAAGTCCCCCAAACTTCTGGCTGTGAAAACCAGCAGGGGTTGAGTCAAGCAGGAGGCTGCTGGAGCCCTAGCAGTTCATCTTGGGAAACCCCCACATGGACTCACCTACTCAGACTCACTCCCTCTGAGCTCCAGCACTGGGTGGCAGCTTGAAGGGCACCAGTAGTATCAGGGAGAGAATGGCATCCAGGCAAGTAGAGGCCATTGTTCCTTTGCTGGGCCCTCCCTACACAGAGACGTTAGGTTGGTGCCACATCTGAGACTCCATCAACCTAACTAACACTGTTTGACCCCCCTGGGAGATCCCCGGAGGCTTTACCCCACCCAGTTCATGGGCCCACCCAAGCTGCTTTTCCATAAGAATGGCTGGTCTTGGCTCCTAAACCTTATTAAACAAGCAACAGCTGGCTTCAGTGAGCCCTAGCAGCAACCAGATTAGAGTCACAGACTGACTTCACCTGGGAATCTCCAAGTCCAGCAAAGTGGCAGCCATCTCAGATTGCTTTACAGCTCAGGCTGGGTAGCCCCAGGCAAAACACAGGTGGATGTTGACCTTCGCTTGCACAACTTGGTAACCCCAGGGCCCACCTACCCAGTGGAAAGCTACAGACCATTTCTGAGCATCACCTCCCTGCCCCTCCACAGCTGATCCTCCATGGAGGGTGGAGGGTGGTGGTCAGTGGCCATAGCCAGTCCTTGTGGCTGACTGGCCTGGGTAAATACCTCTTATTAATCTGCCAACAGCAACCATGGCTCAACTACAAGAGGAGGGGGTACGCAGCCCACACAAAGGGTGCACCTTGAATATCCTGCTTGGATGATAGAGGAGGCTGTGCCACTGGACCCGGTAGGACACCTACTACATCAGGCCACGCTACCAAGCCACAGAGTCAAAGCGGTTTACCTACTACATAGAAACAAATACAAAGAGGCTGCCAAAACGAGGGACAAAGAAACAGGGCCCAAATGAAAGAACAGATCAAAACTCCAGAAAAAGTGCTAAACTAAATGAAGATAAGCGATCTATCAGATGCAGAGTTCAAAATACTGGTTATAAGGATGCTCAAGGAACTTAGTGAGGACCTCAGCAGCACAAAAAACATCCAGTCACAAATGAAGGAGTCACTAATTGAAATAAGGAACAATTTTCAGGGAAACAACAGTAGAGTGGATGAAGCTGAGAATCAAATCAATCATTTGGAACATAAGGAAGCAAAAAGCAACTAGTCAGAACGATAAGAAGAAAAAAGAATCCAAAAAATGAGGATAGTATAAGCAGCCTCTGGGACAACTTCAAGAGGTCCAACATTCACCTCATAGGGTTGCCAGAAGAAAAAGAGACAGAGAAGGACATTGGAAATCTATCTGAAAAAATAGTGAAAGAAACCTTTCCTAAATTGGTGAAGGAAATACACATGCAATCCAGGAAGAGCAGAGTCCAGATTATGATGGATGCAAAGAGGCCCACTCCAAGATACTTCATTATTAGAAGGCCAAAGGTTAAAGATAAAGAGAGACTCTTAAAAGTAAGAAAGAATAATTAGTTATTGGAAGGTTGCCAGACGGGAGAGGGAAGGGGGAGAATGGGTGAAGAGGTGAGGGGGATCAAGAAGTACAAATAGGTAGTTACAGAATAGCCATGGGGATGAAAAGTACAGTAGAGGAAATGGAGCAGCCAAAGCACTAATACGCATGACCCATGGGCATGATCAATGTGGGGGCGCTGCCTGAGACAGTAGGTGGTACTGGGTGGAGAGGGTTAGAGGGGGAAAAATCACACAACAGTAATAGCATAATCAATAAAATATAATTTAAAAAAGATTAGCTCTATTAAAAACATGACATTAAGATAGTAACTTAATTATAGAGCCATTTAAAAATTAAATATAATTTTACCTTGTTATGATGTAGCCATAAGTATTTTAAATTTTTAAACCTAGAAAGATCAATGACATCTGTCAGTTCCCTGAAAAAGAAAAAGAAAGTAAACAGTAGTGGTGATTAGTTCACTTATGTGTTAGGCAGGGTATATAGCATGACTTTGGAGCAACGGAAAAACCTTTCAAAATTGCTGGCACACTTACATGCTTATTTACGAAATTCCATCCTTAAAACTTCATTCATTTGGATTAAGATTTTGTTAGCCAGTTAAAACCAATACTTAAGGGGAATACTTTATCACATTAGTGGAAATTTATACCTCATTATGACTGAATTTATTGGGATCGCATAAAAAGAAATTTCACTGGGAGAGGCTAGAGGAAAAAAAGAGAGGGAAAAAAGTAAGTGCAGAAGACATGGAACTCACGAGTAAACGTGGGAAATGCTATCAGCTCCTGCTTCAACTGTGTCTGCAGCTTCTTACTCTGGGGTTGTCCAGATCTTGGCCAGACTGGGTTTAAGACATGAAGATTGCCGTGCAACCAAGAGATAGAGACTGAATAAAGTGTTTTATTCTCCCTTGACTGTTTATTAAATAAAGGGTCAAAATTATTGCCCATCCTTCTTCTTCTTTTTTTCCAAGATTTTATTTATTTATTTTTAGGCAGAGGGGGAGGGAAGGAGAAAGAGAGGGAGAGAAACATCAATGTGTGGTTTCCTCTTGCATACCCACTGCTGGGGACCAGGCCTGAAACCCAGGCATGAACCCTGACTGAGAATCGAACTGGCAACCCTTTGGCTCACAGGCAGCACTCAATCCACTGAGCCACATCAGCCAGGGCTGCCCAACCTTCTTTCAGTGTGCAGGGCTCTAGCTGTCTAAGTGGTCCTGAGCCTTGTGCTCATGCAGCTCATTCAGCAAAGGGTCAGACATGGGTGGGGAAGGGGAGCTGCCAACAAAGAGGGCAACGCCTCTGAGTCACTGCTGCAGGCTGGAGTACTCAAATGTCTTTTAGGTATCAGGGCAGTTCTGTGGGCCCAGGCTGAGTCCTGGGCATACATGTATGTCTCTCTTTATCAAACACAGGGCAGGCACATCCGGTGTGCTAGTGCTTTTCTAAGCAATTTAAAAATATTAATGTTAATTAATATTACCTATATTAACACACTTGTGGCAACAGCCTTTCATATTTATATTTATTTAACCTGAGACACTAAGGGACTAATTATTTTCCTACTTTTTAAAACAAATATATTTTTTAAAGTCATGCAAACATTTCTAAACAAAAGAAACCTCTGTTACCAAGTTTTTATATTGAAAAAATTTAAATCTAAGAAAAGTTGAAGAATAGTACAATGAATGCTTGTATAGCACTTATAGTTTTTAATGTTTTGCCACACTTACACTCACTTTCTTTTATGTATATAATTAGCTGATTTTTAGATGATAATTTCCCAGGGAAATCACTTGAAAATAAGTTGCAAACGTATATTGCCGGGTTCTCTCTCCTAAATACTTCCTGCACATCACTTAAATAAGGACATTCTCCTGCATAACCATGATACCACTATCACATCTAAGAAAATTAAATTGAATTAATTAATATTACCTAATATATTATTCATATTCAAATTGTACCTGTTGCCCTTATATTTTATAGTTTGTTTAAACCCGTAATTCCATCAATATTCATTCATTGCTTCTCCAGCTGGCAGAATCCCTTAGTGTTAAATTTAGAACAGTCATTGTCTCTCCTTTTTTCCACTTTCCATTGACTTTTTGAAGAGTCCAGGACAGTTGGACGATAGAATGTCTCACATTATTGATTTGTCTGATTGCTTTCTCGTGATTAAATTCAACGCAGATCATTTTTCAATTACAGAGGTGGTAATTACTGCATCACATCAGGAGACAAATGATGCTATTTTGTCCCACTCTTGGTGCAGCTAAGTTTAGTTACATGGTTAAAGCTGTATCTGCCAGGTCTCTCTATTATAAAAAGTACGAATGAGATGTAACATGTGGGGCAAAACTGACAGATTGTGTATCTCATTACCTAATAACTATATAGTCAGTGGCTGTAGCTTCTGTGGATGGCTTTTACCTGAATCAGTAGACTTAGCTTCACAAAATAGCCGCTTCTAATGCTTCTCTTTTTACACTTATTACCTGGTATTCTGTAAAAAACAGCCATCACAGCACCTGTTCTCAGGGACTACTCAAGAAGTCATTGGTAAGATTTCCATTTCCTAAGGGCAACGGAGACAAGCAAAGGCCCCCCTTCACTGGGGTCCAGACTGTGAAATACTCGTTTTTGGACCCAGATGTATTAAATGATAACTTATTATTTTTGGGGTATAAAATGTGTTGTCCTTTAGCTGAGAAGACACTAATTACCCATTGTCAGAAGATCAGTATTTCTAATTTTTTTCTAGTGTTTTAAATCTTTTTGTAATCTACTTACCCTCTAGGTCGAATCATGAAAGGCTGAGGTACAATCTTTCGACCACACAAAATATTTGTTATTGTAAAAGTAAGTGATCTGTAGAAAGGTTCAAAGCTTGACGTATGTCAGAATTATATACTACCTGTTCCATTCTACAATATATGCTTTTAAAAATGTTAAATTGACCAGCTATTTATTCCCTTGCTCCCAAGACATTCTGGGCCTCTACAAAGATAAATGTTTTTCTCTTCAGTAATAAACTAAGAAATATTTATACACAACAAAAGGCACATGTTTATTAATAAAGGTTTTCCTCCAATTGTCAGAGGTGAACTTATTAACTTCATTGATAAAGTAGAACATGTTCTTTAAAGAATAACTGAGTTCTACAGATTAAAGATGAGTAGGAAGGTATAAGTTTACTTAAAAATAATGCTTAGAATTCATGGAGATAACAGGAAAGGAGGAAAAGAAGAGCAGGGATAGGGTCGTTGTTATTAAAATGCCAACTGCGACTGCACAGGTGTCACTTGTTGGCTAGTGAATGCTGTCAGTCCAACCCAGCCTGGAACTTCCCTCTCCTCTGTCACTGAAGTCCTTGCAGGCACGATGGCTGCTCTGTATAGCACGGTGACTTTCCTGTGCCACCTGGGGAGTCGGAGGAGAATCACGGGAGGTTGTTACAAAAAGGAGAGTCTTTTCCCGCTTACCAGTAAAATTAGTGTAGGGGTTATTAGCCAGGGGTTATTTTTAGAGTATGGAAGTGTAACGAGTCATTATTCTCTAATAAAAGCAATAATATGAACTGTTCTAATGTTCACTGAATGCTTGCTGTGTCCTGGTCCCTCACCTACCTCCTACGAACTCATCTACTCCTACCACGACCTTGTGAAGTAGGTGGTATTGTTATACGTATGCAGGCAACAGGATTTCCAGGTAAAATGCGGGATGCCCAGTTTGTGAATTTCAGAGAGACGACAAACGCAGTGTGGGACATACTTATACTAAATTATATATTTGTTTGTTTCTCTGAAAGTCTCATGTAACTGGACATTCCATATTTTAATTTGCTAAACCTGACAAAGATCACCCAGCTGGAAGAGACAGAGCTGGGATTCAAACTCAGCACATCCACTCCAATATGTCTCTAATGGAGACTGTGAGTCCAGTGAGTGGTAAAGTAATTAGAGTGTGGTACTCGCCCATTCCGTCCTTGGGGGAGGGGGACTGGAAAAGAACACTTGAATCTGTGAAACATTATAATCGACACTCTTTTATTTCTTACATGAATAGAATACACTTACTGTTGAGAAAGGAACAGCTCAAAGACATCAGCATCCCTCTTGTGGCCACATATCCTTAGTTGATCTTCGACTGCCTGGTAACATATAATTAATCTGTCAAGGCGCATTCCACTGAGCAAAAGTACTGAGACATTTGCAGTCAATAACAATAACGTCTACAGAAGATCAAAGGAAAGGTGAAAATGGAGGCAACCACTCTAAACTGATAAATTCCAATACTACAATTATATATTATTTAATCATTTTGCGGTTGAATTTCATTATCCTTAATCCTGAGAACAGATGCGTAAATAAATTTTAATCAAAGAGAATAAATGTGTGTTTGTACATATACTCAAAAAACAAGTTTTCGATTCTCTACAAGGTCATTTAATATTTAAATAGTCTTAAATGCTCCTTCCAATACAAAGAATTCACATTTGGTAGGTTTCCCATATTTACAGAGGATACTCAGTATCAAGGTTGGAGGTGAAGGAAGTAGAATACAATGTATATTATCACGTGGGGGCTTGGCACCCTGTAAATTCTCAATAAATGTCAGACAAATGAATTAATGAGTGAATAAATATAATTTCCCTTTCTTTGCAAAGGAATCATGTCTTCAATTTTCATGAACTACTAACATGCTTCAACTGTGGGAATTTTTGGTGAAGAAGCAGCAATTTTTATTCCCATAGGTTTTGTTTTAAAAGTGTAAATCATAATTTTCCATGAAGGACTAAAGCTCACAAGACACAACAACAGTGAATAGTATAATCGCTGTACTTTTGGAATCTGACAAACATTGTAATTATCAGAGTCAAGATGATCACAAAATTTCAGCTGGGATTTGTTGTGGGTGGTGAGGTTGTAATGCCAGTAAGTGATTTATGAAGCTTTGACAATGGTTTTGTTATTTAGCAGAGGACTTTCAGACGAGTTCGGTTTAATGAGACGAGCAAATATCTAAAGAAGTGACGAAAGTAGATATCCTAGGGATGGGGAGCAGCTGCTGATTGACAGTCCTAAAAACTTCCCTTGTTACTCTGTTACACAAGCTGAATCCTGAGGCTGGGAGAATTCATTGGCTCAGGTATAGGCATTTCCATCAAGGTATTTTGTTACCCTGACAAGCAAGCTGGATCTGGGGCTTGGAAAAACCAATACATCAGGCTTACACATCTTCATCTGGGTGTTTTCACGGAAACATTTGGACTTCTATGGTATAGTAGAAACACATGGTCAATTGCAACTTTGCCAAAGTACTGGGGTGTTAAAGTCCAGCCAAAGTAGAATTAAAATTTTGCAGCTATCTATTAAAATTATAAATGTGCATTTAACTTGATATGCCATTCCATGTCTAGCACTCAGAAAAATGGTGGTGTATACACACAAACACAAAATATGAATATTATTGCTCACTTCAGCATATCATATCTGAGTTGTGTAAAATGCCCCATTAATTGGTATATGGGTTAAATTAAAATATAGCTTCACAACAGAATACTGTGTAGTAGCTTAAAAATATAACGAGATGGATAGCTAGACATATACTGATATCAGAAATCTATTTTTAACTAAAAATGTCATTGGCAATATATGTGTTACAGTAACAATATTTTTGTTATCAGTGACATTTATACGTACACAAAACACACACACTCCAAATTGTTAGCAACAGTGATCGTTGGGGGACTTTCACTTTCTAAAAAAGAAAGTTTTTAATAATGTTTGAATATTTCACAACAAGAACATATTAATTAAGTAATCAGAAATGAATACACAATTTGAACATTTTAGCCATGGAATGACTATTTAAAGATTTAAATCAAAATTTGACAATATAGAGATGAAAAGGTAAATTGAAACTATCGGCATAATTTGTAAACTGTTGGTGTAATCAATTGTTTGTTGATACAGATCTTTATCACAGTATGCTTCTTTCCAACCTAAAATTTCAACTAAATCTGGTAGCGAAGGGCCAAAGTGCCAAAGAACACAAAGACTCGCCAAGAAGTTCCAGGCTGCAGGGAACCCCGGGGGGAGGAGCAGTTCCCGTTTCCAATCGACACACAACCTCACTAGCAGATCAGTCCTTTCATCTAAAGAAGCACAACAAGCATTCCTTCCCTGAAGTATTTTTGTTTAATTGTGGTAAAGTATACATAAAACAGAATTTATTACTCTAACTGGACAGTTCAGTGGCATTAAGCATGTTCACAATGGTGCGCAGCCACTGCCACCATTCATTTCCCGAAGTTTTTCATCGACCTCCAATGAAACTCTGCACCCACTAAATATTAATTCCCCAGTTCCCCCTGGCCCTCATCCCCTGGGCACCACCCTTCTATACTCCGTCTCTATAAATTTGACTACTCTGGGTGCCTCACATAAGGGGGGTCATATGTTTTTGTATTTTTGTGACTGGCTTATTTCACTTAGCATAATGTCTTCAAGAATCATTTATGTTTTAGTGTGTGTCAGAATTTCCTTCCCTCTTTAAGGCTGAATAATATTCCACTGTATGTATATACCACGCCTTGTTTGTCCACTTATCCACCAGTGGACACCTGGGCTTCTTTCACCTTTTGTGAACAATGCTGCTATGAACACGGTTGCATGAACATCTGTTTGAGTCCCTGTTTTTGCTTTGTTTGCATGTGTACTCAGAAGTGAAATTGCTGGATCATATGGTAGGTAGTTCTATGTTTAATTTATTGAGGAGTTGCCATGTCACTTCCCATAGCAGCTGCACATAATAGCATTTTTTTTCAGATGAACATTTTGAAAATAGCGTATCCTAACAGATATTGAGCCACAAACTATTGAGTTCTTAGCTTAGTTCAGGCTGTGATTAGCCTGTGAGTCCCTGGTAAACGTAGCAATGAACTAGGTAAGGTGATGGCTCTTCAGGAGCAGACCTCTTAGCATGAGAGGCAAGGGACAAACAATTCTGTTAAAGAAGGCTGTAAGTGTTAAGGACTATGACACAAAGAAAACATGCCCTGGTGAGTTCAGAGGGAGAAGAAATGACAGCCAGCCTGGGAGCTCTGAGGTTTCGGGGTGGGGCTTGAAAGGTGAGGAGAAATTGGAAATAGAATGCTGGTGGGTGGGTGTTTTAGTCAGAGGGGAGTAACTACTGAAAAGAGCAGACACAAGGGAAGAAAATTCGAGCAGTGCAGGGCGGTGCAGCCTTTGGCCACAGTGAAAGGCACATGGAAGACAATTGTGAGAAAAAAAATTAAGAAAGGCGGTTTGGGGTCAGACTGTTTGCTCTAGCTTTGAAATTTAGGCTCAAAGGGTATGCTCAGTACATAAACAAAACGCTTATAGGCCTAAGAACTCTAACTTAAAATCACATACTTTATGTAATTTATAATTTAAAATTAATTTAGTTTTATGATACATAAGACATATGCACATGGATATGAAATACATATACTAGCTGCATAGCAAAATCATTGAGTCCAACAAAGTTCTGATTTTCCCCATCGCAACTACATCAATGCTTTTAAATCATATCCACGATCAAGTTATTTTAAAATCAGAATTTAGTCCTTTGTTGGACTAAATTCTGGGACAACAGGGAAGCAGGACAGGATTTTTAAACTGGAGGAAAGATGAGAAAAAAAGCTAGGCTTCAGGAAGGTGACTTGCAGTGACATGTCTGAGGGCCTGGGGTGCAGAGAGAATGCAGACAGGAAGAGAGGCTGCCTGTGGAAAATCAAAGCAAGAGCCGATGAGCCTGCCCTAGGAAAGTGGCAAGTGGGAATGAGCAGTGAGCAGACATGTCATGGGGCGTACAGGGAGAACTGACGGGAACTGGCAAGCAACTGGAGGCAGAGCATAAGGGCAAGGGGAGTCACAGGTGATGAAGATAATGTGAATGACATGATGACGAGAAAGTGACTGTTAGGGAGGATGAATTCAGCCTAGACATGCTGACCTTGAGGTGCTGGTGAAACCAAGAGGTCAGGGTGTCCAGCAGAAAGCTGCAAGCAGATGAGGGGACCTCCTCAGAGATGTCAGGGTGGGTATGCACGGCCTTGCAAGTCAGGCCAGCCCAGAGGAGAGAGTGGGACAGAGGTGAGACTATTGTGACATACTCCCTTTATAAAGAGGAGGGAACCAGGCTTGGTAAGGGGACAGAAGGGGGTGGTTGTAAAGTTAGCAGGAGAAAGAAGACAGCAGGAACCGAGAGGGTGAATTTCAAGAAGGTAGAATTCGAATCTGTAGTTGCGTAGGGTGGGAGAGGATATTATTGCCCAGAAAGGTACTGAGTCTGAGGAGGAATTTCAGTAATCTGATGAGAAGGGAATGTTATTATTTCAAATGAACTGGTTAAAAAACCAGGGGAAAAAATCCAACTGATAACTGAAATTGGATTTTTCCAATTTCACACCCCAGAACTGGGGTGTGGACAGTGCCGGACCAGGAAGGACAGCAGCGGCGTCCTCCACTGCCAGATGAATTCCGATCTAGAGAAAGCAGGAAAAAAGTTTGAAAATTGTAAGCTCATTAAATCCAAGGAGAAGGATGCCTGTATTCAACTCTCTGGAAGAAAATATCCTCTCTGACTATTTGTGTCCTGTAATAACAGATACATTCCTATACTTTCATGCAACACACATGCACCACAGGTTAGTCAGGACTTAGCTTTCAATTCGTGTCAGAAATCTCAGCTTTGACTAATCATGGTAGTCCCAAAGTTTCCCAGACAAGTCCCAGAACTCTAGAACACTTTGCTAGCTCCTATGTTGCATATTTTTGACATGTTTCCCACTCAAGTATTCCTTAAGCCATTATCTTAACTGCCTTCAATTGTTTGTATTATTTGTCAAAAATATTACTCAATTTGCACTTTAAGGGAACATTTCAGGAGTTTAATATATATATGTATATATTTATGTAGATAAATATATATTTATTATTTATATATAATGTTGGAGAGTCAAGGCCCAAATTTATGGCTTTGTTATCTAATCTCTAAACTGCCATAGTTATTCATGCAGCAGATGGTGAGTAGAGGGTAGGAAAAGGTCATAAATCTGTGAGTGTGGATCAGGGGCAGCCTCAAAACCCCACTGAAGAGATTCCAGACCTCTAGCTCCAGTGGAAGTCTGGGGTCCCCGTTGCTCCACCCTCTCTGCCACAGGCCCCGGGGGCAGCCTTAGGCTGGCTGCGGCTGCTTTCGGGCAGGGACCCGAGGGGCCCTGGGTCAGGAGAACAGGTGCCCTTACCCTGCGGCTGACCTCCAGGGCCTGCACTGGAGGCCTCGATAGGCTCGTAGAGCGTCGGGAGGCGCAGGACAGACGTTTCGGGTCCTGGGTCATCAGGATACCAGGGCGGCCAGAGGCACCCAGATGGGCCCCCCAGTTCAGCGTTCTTACTGTTACCAACAGTTACCGCAACCTCGCCGACTAAAAGCCAATCCAAACCAGGGAAGATTTGAAGCTAAATCCTGACTTCTATGACGTCTGCGCTTGGGGTCCTCGCAGCATCCACCACGTGGTACCTCGGACACACTAGAGTTCGCCTGCGCGCGGTGCTTTTGTGAATTTGGTAAAGTGGTGATCTACCAGCTGTCCCAGAGTGGGTCAGAGGACCCCAACGGTTGTCACCCAATAATAATCATTGTATTGTTTTAAGATCAGATATCAGAAAATTTAGGTGCCTTAGAATTAGACGTGGCTGGGGACCACTGGCCCTGTGTGGAGGATAGCGATGAAGCAGTGCCCTGTGGAATCGTAGTAGAGCCCGGGACAAAAAGAAAAAAATCAGTTCCGTTTATTCAAAAATTTAGTTTTGTTCATCATGGATGTAGTACACAAACGTTCCATTTAGCTTTATTTTGCTGAGTTTTGGTGCCACCTTACATTTCTGCACTCAGGCCTCACTTGCCCCACTTCCGACCCAGTCCTGGAAGCAGGCAGGGGTCAGTATGGAAGCACCCTAGGGTCCAGGTGCGCAGAAAAAAGGCACACTCTGCTGACTTTATTGGCCAAGAGTAAGTGGACATTGGCTCAGCAGCTTGAAGTCCTTCCTCTGGCAGGAAATGGGTAAGATAAGCCATTATTCGGCTGGGACTTGATGTCTCCCCAAGTTCTGTCGGCGCCTCTGTCGAAACCGTCTCGTGGTCTTCTAATACTTCCATGACTCTGGTTCCCCTCTAGCTTGGGAAACTTCGGAGGCAGGATTCTCTCTGTGCATCACTATCTTCTGTCAGGGACTAACGCACTGCATGCCATAAATGTTGATTTAATAGAACGAGTTGGCTTCTTCGCTCCAAATTTGAACTTGAAATCTAAGAATTAAATACAGTGTTTTGAAATGGGTTAGGCTATTTGCATATGAAAATTCCAGTACTGGACTAGAGCATTAAAAAATATGTTACTGGAGAAATCAAACATAGTATTTTAGTACTTTCTAAAAAGTATTTGGGCCTGGGGGGCCTGGGTGAAGAGAGTAATCATCTGATAACTATTATTTAAATGGTTTTTATCTCATTAATAAAAATCAGATGAGAGGAATGGTCCACTTAGAAAATGTACAAAGTAATTTACAAGACCTTTTGTCATCCACTTTTGCTGTTAATACGAGTTCTTGCACTTTAGATATCATTCATAAATATGCTACATAGAAACATGTAAATATATAGTGCTTGGTTAATTTTGTACATTACCCAAACGTGAGTTTTAGAATCATAAGCAAATAACATTTTAGAGAAGTAAACTACTAACCAGCTAATTTCTACTAAAATCACATTAAAATTTTTATCTTGACTTTTTATTTAAATCTTTAAACTTACATTGATTAAGAAGAGAAAAAATAAAAACACCCATCCCTGGCTGGTGTAGCTCAGTGGATTGAGCATGGGCCTGTGAAGCAAAGGGTCTCTGGTTTGATTCCCAGTCAGGGCACATGCCTGGGTTGCAGGCCAGGTCCTCAGTAGGAGACACGTGAGAGGCAACCACACATTGATGTTTCTCTCCCTCTCTTTCTCCTTCCCTTCCCCTCTCTCTAAAAGTAAATAAATAAAATGTTAAAAAAATAAACACCCAGCTCTGTTCCTAGGAAAAGAACTCATTTACTATAAGGTCTTACCATGATCCTTCTTCAAGAAAAAAATTTCAATTTAACTGATCATGAGGACTAAAATAATGCAAATTATGGGATGTGAAAGATAGAGGTTAATAAAGGCACTTCTTGGATGGAAGGTCCTTCCTAGACATCCTCACACTGATGATTCAAAATTTTTAGAAAAGAAGCATCCCTGGCAGAGGGGGCAGAGAGAACTTTTTACCCCCATGTGGTGGGATTATGGCCTGAGGAATCCCACCTGAAATTTAAAAAATTTATGTGAAATGTACATTCTCCTTTACAATCAATCTTGTTTTAATATAATAATAAAGCGGTTCCCCTTAACTCCCCCCAAATCTTTGAGTGGTATTTACACTGAAGCAAGACACCCTGTGTTTATCCTGTGGCTTTGCCTCTCTGGCACGCTGCCATTGCCTGCAGCGGTATGCATACCCCAGTTTGAAAGCTCTATCATATCATGTGTGTGGATTGGGATAAGAAGAAAGAGGCTGTGCTCCAAGTCAGGGCATGTGGGGCTTAGCCTCAGCTATGACATTAACTAGTTGTTGGCCACCTTTGAGTCAGTGTCTCTGTCCTCAAATTCTTCAACAGTAAAATGAAGAAGTTAGACGTTCGGCTCAAAAAATCTATTATTTAGTTATAATGTCTTAGGTAGTATGTATTGTTCACAGAGTAAAAGATTCTTGCTGAGACATTGACATGTAATTGTTTTGAAGAATAGTTTTCCAGTGAAAAATATGTGAAGGAAAATAATTATTCTTTAATGATGTATCTATCATTAAAGCTGTATAATTCTGAAGATTCTCTTCCTAATTCTGTCAACAATTCCAGTGATCAGTCTGGAATTTTTCTAAGTGAGTAAGCAATATTTATTAGATAAAATAATCATCATCAGTCATTGTCTACCATGTAGAATGAGCACAGAATGAGCAATGTATCAGCAGCAATAAAATCTTCTTATAAGCATAAAAAGTATATCTTTTTATGATTTGATGACCAGAGCATCAACATTTTCATTGTTATAAGTTTAAAGAAAATAACACTTTAATTGACAGCTATCATTTTTTTGTCTGTTTACACAAAATGAAAATAATGATAGAATGTTGGGAATTCAAGGAATGCTCCAGGAGCCTTTCATGTGACTGCACATTTTATGAGAAGAGGCACTGACGGCCTTTTTCAGGACTATATTTTAGGGTATTAGTGTAGTGAACGGGCTTGGAAGGCAGAGACAGTGTCTACCTCCAGAGCAAAGGGCAGGCATCTTTTGTGTTTTGTTTTTTATTGTGCAGCATAATAAAGATAATGTCCTTCTCCTTTATAATAAAGATAAGGTCAGGTAGGCTTACTGCTCAGTATAAAATATTCGGGTTCCCTAAGCTCAGGGTTTCTGTCCTATACAAAACTCACTGCTTTGTATCCATCACCCAGATTTCTTTCCATTTCCCTCTGGGAACTGTGGCTAAGGGAATTGGTGTAAATACTGATACTCTGGTTATGCTGTTATTGTAAAAAGATCCTTAGTTTCTGACCCAGAATTCTCATCTCCAGCCAGCATCTATGAAACAGTGACTGATAACTTTTACTTCTGCTTGTGTAGGCTTTTTTTTTTAACAGAATGCTGCATTCATATAATTTGTCCTTCAGCTTTCATATTTCTTCTTGCCATCTCATAAACCTCCATCTTATAAATCCAGCTATGAAGCTGAATTGTTGCATCACGTTCCATTGTAATGTATCTTATGGCTTATTTACTCATTACTCTATTGATGGACATTTATGTGGTCCAGTTTTTTGATATGATAAACAATGCTGTAATAAATGTCTCTGTGCTTTTGTGCTCCTGAAATTTCTTGATGATATTAAAGAGTCATATATGTGTCCCTTTGTTTATAGGATGATATCAATCTTGTTGAATTTTGCCAGTCTAATTGGAGAAACAATGTTTATTTTTTATTTTTCAATTATAGTTGACATTCAGTATTATTTTGTATTAGTTTAAGATACAATACAAAATAGCATAGCACAGTAATTAGACAATTAAATAATATACAAAGTAATCCCCTCAATAATTCTTGTACTCATATATAGTTATGAGTCATGTATAGTTATTACAATATTATTGACTATATTCTCTATGTTGTACTTTATATCCCTATGGCTATTTTATAACTGCCAATTTGTACTTAATTACTCCCTTCACCAATTCACCCATCCCCCTAACACCCCTCCCATCTGGCAACACGTAGTTAATTTTCTGTATCTAGTCTATTTCTGTTTTGTGTGTTCATTTATTTTGTTCTTTAGATTCCACATGTAAGTGAAATCATATGGTATTTGTCTTTCTCTCTTTGATTTATTTCACTGACCATAATACCCTCTAGGTCCATTCATATAGCTAAATTTCACAAAATGGCAAGATTTAATTTTTTATGGCCAATAATACTCCATTGTATGTATTTCAATATATACCACATCTTCTTTATTCAATTGTCTATGGATGGGTCCTGGGTTGCTTCCACACCTTGGCTACTGTAAATAATGCTGCAATGAACATGGGGGTGCATTTATCTTTTCAAATTAGTGTTTTGGATTTCTTCAGATATGTACCCAAAAGTGGAATTGCTAGGTCATAAGGTAGTTCTACTTTTAATTTTTTGAGGAACCTCTATACTGTTTTCCATGGTGGCTGCACCGATTTGCAATCCCACCAACAGTGCACAAGAGTACTCTTTTCTCCACAGCCTTGCCAACATTTGTTGTTTGTTGATTTACTGATGATAGATAGCAGTTCTGACAGGTGTGAGGTGATATCTCACAGGTTTTAATTTGCATTTTTTTTTATGATTAGAGACATTGAACAACTTCTCATACGTCTATTGGCCATTTATATGTCCTCTTTGGAGAAGTGTCTATTCAGGGCCTTTGCCTTTATTTTAATTGGATTATTTATTGTTTTGGTGTTAAGTTGTGTGAGTTCTCAAAAATATTTGGATATTAACTTCTTATCAGATGTATCATTGGGGAATATCTTGGAGAAATATCTTTATCTTAATATTTTTTGTTGTATTTATTTAATGAAGTTGAATATCTTTTCAGATGCCTATTGGTTGTTTGTATTTTTCTGTGAATGATTGCTTTATAAAAATTGCTTAAGTTTTAATATGTGAATGCCTATAACTGAAGCCCTGTAAGCTAGATCAGTAAAGAGTTTCCCAGAACTTTTTTTTAGGTCACAAATGGGCTGCCTCAAGTGGTCTTGTAGAACCTTGCGGAGCTCTCTTCCTTTGCCCTCTTTTCCCTGGCTAATGCCTGTTGCCCTTCAGACTTAAAATAAACTTCACCTCTCTATCTCCACAG
>PVKM010024362.1:0-20591 GCA_004027735.1 Carollia perspicillata
ACTCTGTCTTGGTAGTGTGGCCTAATGTAGTAGGTGTCCTGTGGGGTCCAGTGGCACTGCCTCCCATATCACTCAAGCTGTGTGCTCGTGGTGCGCCCTTTCTGTAGGCTGAGTATACCTTCCTCCTGTGGTTGAGCCTTGGTTGCTGTTGGCAGGTCAATGGGAGGGATTTACCCAGGCCATTCAGCTGCAAGGACTGGCTGTGACCACTGACCACCAACCTCTGTCAGCTGGTGGTGCTCCCACATGGCCTGTAGCTGTCCACTAGGTGCTCTGGCCCTGGGGTTTCCCTGATAGTGCAGGCCCGAGGTCAGCCCCCACTGGTGTTTTGTCCAGGGCAACCTGCCTGAGCTATAAAGCAATCTGAGATGGCTGCTACCTGTGCTGGGCTTGGAGACTCCCAGGTAAAGCCAAGCTGTGAATCTAATCTGGCTGCCACTAAAGCTCACTGAAGCCCGTTGTAGCTTGTTTGATGGGATTTAGGAGCAAAGACCAGCCTTCTTAAGGAAAAGCAGCTTGGGTGGGCCTGTATATTGGGTAGGGTAGTGTCTCGGGGGATCTCCAAGGTGGGTCGAACAGTGTTAGCCAGGATAATGGAGTCTCAGATATGGCACCCACTTACTGGCTCTGGGGGTAAGGTCTAGGAAAGGGACAACGGCCTCTGCTCACCTTGATGCCTGACACTTCCATTTCTCCCTCTATATCACTGGTGCCTTTCAAGCTGCCATCCTGGTGCTGGAGCTCAGAGGGAGTGAGCCCGAGTGAGTGAGCCCGAGTGTAGATTGTTTAGGAGGAACTGCTTGGGGCTCCAGCAGTTTCTCCTCCAGATTCAATCCCCACTGGGTTTTGTAGCTCAAAGTTGTGGGCACTTATCTTCCTGGCACCGACAACCTGGTCTTCAGCAGGGGGGTGGCTGCTGTGGGTCTCTTCCAAGATATCCCTCCTAAATTTTTATCCACGTGGGTGTAGGACCAGCCTGTTCCATGTCTGCACCACTCCTACCATTCTGTATGGATGTGGTATCTTTAATTCTGTAGTTGTCCTTCAACTCGATTTCATAGATGTCAGACTTCCATTCAATTCAATTTGATGCTTCTGAGTGATGGTTATTCTATATTTTAGTAGTAAGCTTGATGTGGTTGTGCAAAGAGGCGAGCCTTGTCTATCTAAGCCACCATCTTGACTGGAAGATGCCCATTTTTTAAATAGGGTTGTTTGGGGTTCTTTGTGGTCGAGTTGTAGGAATTTCTTAAAATATATTCTTAATATTAACCCCATGTTATATATATGATTTACTAATACTCTTTCCCATTCTGTAGACTGACTTTTCGTTCTTTTGAGTGTTCTTTGATTGGCACAGGTTTTTAATTTTGTGTAGCCCAATTTCTCTAATTCTACATTGCTTGGGATTTCCAAGAAAACACTGCTAAATCTAATGTTGTGCTGTCTCTGTTTTCTTCTAAGTGTATTAGGTTTAGCTCTTACATTACAGCATGAATCCATTTGAAATAGCTTTGTATATGGTGTAAGGAAAGTGTCCAACCTCACTCTCTTGCACACGTATACCCAGTTTTCCAAGCACCATTTGTGGAACTGGCTGTCTTTTCTCTAGAGTGATGTTGGTACCTAGTGAAAGATCCTGTGATCATATGTGTGAGAATTCATTTCTGGACTCTCTATTCTATTTCACTGGTCTATATGTCTCTCTATGCCATTATCACAATGATTTGATTACTGTAACTTTGCAGTAAGTTTTGAAATCAGGAAGTGTGAGACCTCCAACTTTACTCTTTTACAAGAATATTTGGCAATTCAGGATTCCTTGAGATTCCACATGAATTTCAGGATGGACTTTTCTATTTCTGTAAAAAAAACAAAGGTGCTGTTGAGATTCTGAAAGGGATTGCATTACTAAAAGTGCCAAATTGTTTCCCAAAGTGGTTGTTCCATTGTATAGTTCCACCAACTGTGTATTAAAATCCAGTTAGTCCATATCCTCACCAACCACCAACACTTAGTCTGGCTAACTTTCATTCTAGCCATTCTAGTAGATGTGTAGTGGTATCTTGTGCCTTTAAAACTGCATTTCCTTAATGACTTACGATATGAGCATCTTCTCATGTATTTATCTGCCATCCATATGTCTTCTTTGATGAAGTATCTGTTCAAATTCTTTGCCCATTTTTACACTGAGCTGTTTTCTTGTTACTGAATTCTAAGAGCTCTTTCTATATTCTAAATCCACACTCTTCAACGGATGATTATCAGTCTGTAGTTTGTCGTTTTATTCTCTTAACACTGTCTTTTGAAGAGCAGAAGCATTTAATTTTGGTGAAGTCCAATGTATCAATACAATAGTCCCCCTTCTCCATGGTTTCGGTCTTTGAGGTTTCAATTACACATGGTCAATTGTGTTCTGAAATATTAAATGAGAAGTTCCAAAACTAAACAATTCGTAAGTATGAATGTGCAGTGGTTCTGAGTAAGGTGATGAAATCCTATGCCAC
Source organism: Carollia perspicillata (assembly GCA_004027735.1). Classification (NCBI taxonomy): domain Eukaryota; kingdom Metazoa; phylum Chordata; class Mammalia; order Chiroptera; family Phyllostomidae; genus Carollia; species Carollia perspicillata. The sequence goes on from PVKM010024362.1 coordinate 2,508, forward strand.
CCCATGCGGGACACCCATCATTCTTTTGTCCAGTGCATCCACACTGTGTACACTATCCGCCTTTCAGTCGCTTAGTAGCCGTTGAAGTTACCAGATTGACAGTCCAAGTACCTCTCAGTATTTGTGTTCAAGTCACCCTTACAGTGCATTCTTTGTACTGTCACAGTGCCATCATGCAGCTCATTTGATCTCATCACGCAGGCGTTGTATCATTTCACATCATCACAAGGAGGGTGAGTACAGTCTAATAAGGTACACTGAGAGACTACCTTCAAGTAACTTTTGCTACAGTATATTGTTATAAATGTTCTATTTTATTATTGGCTGTAACTCTTAATCTCTTACTGGGTGTAGTTTATCAATTAAACTCATCAACAACCACTGGGTGTCCTGGAACGTATTCCCTTGAATAAGGGGAACTGTATGTTCATTGTGGATTGTACTTTTTGTGTCATATTTAAAAAATTATTGCCAAACTCCAGGTCACAAAGATTTTATCCTTTGTTTTCCTGTACAAATTTTGTAGTTTTAGGTTTAATTCTTACTTTTCATTCCTTCCTGTGCTCAATTTTTTTCTTAAACAAGTTTTTGGGTACCTCCTTCAAGTAGAACCTGGGAGGTAAACTCCTCATTAGAAAGGTCTTTATAGTGTCTCCGCTCATAGTGTACCAAGCTTGCTACAGTCACAGTTCAGCTGAGTGACTCACAGGCATCTCTCAGCACTCTGTGTGTATTGTTCTATTGTATTCTGACTTCTACAGCTGCTATGAAGAAATCTGGGTGCATCTAATTGAAATTCTTTCATAGATTTTTTTCCATAAGTGCTTTTGAAACAATATTCTTTCATTTTGTTACATCTGTAAGTATGAATTCAAATATACTTATCCAACGGGGGACCTGTGTTTCCAAATCTTTACGTTCATGTCCTCCATCATTTCTTTAAATTTTGCTCTACTACTTTACTTCTCACTTTCTGGAACTCTTCTTGAGACACATAATGAAATTGTTCATTCTTTCCTTCAAACCACTTAACTGCTCTTTGTATTTTTTATAACTTGTTTTGCTTTACAGAATTCATTAATTCTCTCTTCATTCAGCTGGGTTTTACCTTTTTACCTAATCCAATTAAAATTTAAAAAAAATTTAAATCTTTGCCTGAGGCCCTTTTTCCATTGCTTTTAGAGAGAGAGGAAGAGGGACAGAGAGAGAAAGAAATAGCAGTGTGAGAGAGAAATATGGACTAGTTGCCTCCTGTACGTGCCCCAACAGGGGATCAAACCCACAACCTTGGTATGTGTTCTGATCAGGGATCAAACCTACATCCTTTTGGTGTATGGGATAATGTTCCAACCAAATGAACCACCCGGCCAGGGGTACACTGAACTTTTAAAAGTAAGTATTATAATTTCCATAAAGCATTTTAACACAGCTCTAGAGTATACTATAAGTTTTTGTTTTTTTTTTTAAGATTTCAGGCCACTGAGCCACCCCAACAGGGGCTGTAGCTATCTTCACATATTGAAATTTTATTTAAAGTGTTACACTGCTACTTCCTCAAATCAGCACCAATATGTACATTTTCCCCCTAGTAACAACTGCCTCTTTTGAACTTTCCAGTTTTCCTTTATTCTCTGTTGTTTGAATTTTTCTAACCGTATTATGAAAAATTTCAAATATACAAACATTAGAATAGTACAAATAACCTGTATTTTCTCTGATTCAAAATTATTATTTTTCCATATTTGTTTTTCTCTCTAATATATTTTGTTTTCCATCATACCTTTTGACAGTAAGTTCCAAATTAATTGAGATTAGAAGTCAGAACAATGGTTACTCTTGAGGGTGGGTACTGAATTGGGGTAGGGGAACACAGGAGAATCCTCTCACGCACTAGAATGTTCTCTGTCTTGATCTGCATGGCAGTTACACTTGTAAAAAGTCCCTGAACTGGACACTTGAGATTCGTCCACTTTAAGTTATATTTCAAAAAAGAGGGTGGGGGAGTTGCAGGCATGATGACAACACACCCCTAAGTACTTACGCACGTATTTTCTAAGAATAAAGAAATTCTCCTACACAGTAACTGTTATCACACTTTAAAATTAGTAATTCTATAATAGCATCTAATATTCGGTCAACATTAAACATTTTCTAAGTCTCAAGAATGCCTTTTACAGCTCTTCCCATCTTAGTCCCAAACCAGGTGACACACTTTATTTAGCTGTTATGCCTCTTTAGTCTTATTTAGTGTAGAATAATATCCAACCTTTTAATCTCCATGACATTGAGGTGGTTTGTCTTAGAAGACGTACACATTCTGATTTTGCTTGTTTCCTCATTGCGCCTAACACCCTGTGTTTCTTGCAAAATGGAAGGTACGGAAACTTGACAACTTGCAATCACTTTTAGCCATACTTCATGGGTGATAACTGTTATCCACTGGCTTTTTTCTTTTGTTCCTTCTTTTTAAAAATTTTTACTGAATTTATTGAGGTGATATTGGTTAACAAAAATACACAGGTTTCAGGTGTACAGTTCTGTAACACATCACCCACACATTGTGTTGTGTGCTCGCCACCCCAAGTCAAGTCTCCTTCCATCACCATCTACCCTCCCTTTACCCTCGCCTACCTCCCCCTCCCCCCTCCCCCCTGGTAATCACCACAGTTAACTGTGTGTATAACTTTTTATTCATTTATTTGGCTTAATCTCTTCACCTTTTTCACCAAGCCCATCCTCCTCCGCTCCAACAGCTGTCAGTCTGCTCTTTGTTAGCTATGAGTCTGTCTCTATTTTGTTTGTTAGTTTATTTTGCTCATTAGATTCCACGTAGTAACATAATAAGGTACCTGGTCTTTCTCTGACTAGCTTATTTCACTTAGAATAAGATTTTCTAGGTCCATCCAGGTTGTTGCAAAAGGTAAGATTTTCTTTTTTAAATTTAAAAACCACCTGGAAGTTCTATTTTGTTCTTTCTCAGAAGTTTAATCCAGCTGTTTCTAACTCACTAATGGTAGACAGTTTCCTTGTATATTTTATAAACTGGATTTTGAGCTTGTCAGTGGGACAGTCTCTCTGTAAATTCCATGAGACCTAAATGGGCCAGGGAGGATTTGCATCTGCTTTTGCCCCGTGCCTGAGTGCTATTACCATTCTAGGAACAGTTGTCATGCTAATTTCTTGGGTTGAGAACCCCACACTATGGTGAAACCAGATCTATAGTTAAGAGTTCACAGGGTAATCTTGAACCTTTATCTGGAGCCCTGGAAAGACAGACAAGCTTTATTACTACTTATGTATGTTGGTGAATAAATTTTCTTCCAGTTCACCCTCCTGCTGAAGGTAAGGCTCCTCAAGGCTCAGCTTTATATAAAGATCTGAGTCCCAACTATGTCTGTGACGCTGGCTGAAGGCCTAGTCTTTGTTCTCATTCACTGACCTTCATATTCATCCCTATGTTGCACATGGTGAAAAACTGACCCCACTGGGGTTACTATAACACAGGTGAACAAACTTTCCAAGAACCAGCATTACTACTGATGCTGTCTCAGAAAAATAATTAAAAACTACTTTGACTTTAGTTGTATTGGAAAATGAAATGTTTTTTGTTAATATCAAAAGCAACCACACACATTATAAAAGTAGTGATATATCAGGTCCATATTTACGAAGTAAGCCTACTGATGGTACTTGCTGCACTTGAGAATTACAGACCATCCAAAATAATTCTGCCAATTTCCTTGCTCTAAATGTTACTTACAGAGTACTCTGTTCTAATGGTGACACTAATGATCAACAATTCAAGTTATATAAACGAGAGGAAAAATAAATCCAAACAGAGACTTCTCAAGGGTAAAAAGTGAATCTTACCTGATAGATGTTAGATAACAAGCAAGTACTAATTTTAAAATTCTGATCGACTCTGAACTAGTACTTAGACTTGAGTGTCAAATCTGACACTAAAAACAATACTACTTGTTACAATTAAGGAACACAGACTTTGGCACCAAATAATTGTCTTTTCCTCCTTTGTTTGAAATGGATGTTTCAATGTGCATGAGCACTGAGTATGAAGTGATAATATATTTCATTTTCAAAAACTGGTCTTTCTGAAAAATACAAAGAAAAGGCAATGATGGTATTAAAAGTCAACTCACCACTGTCCTCTGTTTGTTGGGCAGGAAGACTCTAACAATAGGTTTCTGTGGTGACTTAGGGTTGCTCCGTGACACATCTGTGGGGTTTTGAAAAACTGAAAGAGATGAAGGTAGCACTGAAAGGCTAGAGGAGGAAGAAGATGTAACGGTGTCCGTTGATGCAGAGCTAGAAACAGAAAAATCAGTTCCATTCCCCAGGGATTCCAGTAATTGTTGTTCTCTTTGTTGGAGGGCATCTAGCTTGCTGGTGTATTCTTCATAGGCCTATAAAATAAAGTAGACTTACACTGAATCTGGACTTTTTCCTGACAGTAACAAATGGAAATACAAAATTTAAGTCCCTGTTTATAATCTCTTTATAACTTAGCTAACAGGGTTTTAAGATATGTTACAAAATAAGCACTGAAAGTACTGTAAATGAACACTTTTATCTTGAAATTGATAAATATTTTGCTATGAGATACTATATGACATTGAGAAACTGATACACATATATAAAAGAGATGTCTAGAATATCTATGAGTATTAATAAATGAAGATAGTATAAAACACTATACTATATCAAGGATAAATACCCTCTTCATTAAAATCTTTTTTTTCCTCAAAGAAGTTGTAAGCATGTAAAATTTTACACCCCTCTTCCCGTGCTCCAAAAACAGACAAACAGGTTGTAAAGCAGATGAGGTATTAGACTTGTCAAAAACAAGACTCAGGTACACAATGCCAGAGCTCACCATTACCACCAGAACCTCTTCAATAGGGCTTAGAACAGGGGTGTCAAACTCATTTTCACTGGGGGCCACATCACCCTCACAGTTGCCTTCAAAGGGCCAAATGTAATTTTAGGACTGTATAAGTGTAACTACTCCTTAACTAGGGGTAAGGAGTTTGGTGCTGCCACCAGGCTGGATAAAACAAGGTGGAAGGCTGGATTCAGCCCATGGGCCTTGTGTTTGCCACCTGTGGGTTAGAAGATGTGCAACTGTTGTCCTCCTTCTGAAATAGCTATCAGTTAAAATACTTTATTCCTCTCACTATGGACCTCTGATGACCTCCTTCCTCATCAAATACTGCTCAGAGAATGAGATTTTGCTTGAAAGGTGGCTTATAAAATGCAGACAAGAAATTCTGGGACCACTGTCCTTTTTTGACTAAGGCTATAAGGTCAAATGACCACATATGTCATATTCTAAGCGTAAGAAGAATGCTGAAAATGGAATGATATACTGAAAGGGATGGAATGAACTGCAATATACATGTCCATGGTTCTTTAAGACAGTAGTAATCACCCTCCTCAAGACCATGGTCCACCATGGTGGTGCACCCAAATAGGTGCAGTACTACATTTATGAAAAGCAACAGGCAGAACAAAAGATTTAGAAATGGCAGTACTCATCTCTCAAGTTCATTACTTGACTGCAGAGAAGCAGATGAATGTATTTTTATTTGTATAAATGCTACAGATGACAAATAAAAACATTCTTGATAAAAGAAGGAGGGAGGTCTTAAAACATCATTTAGATGGATGGAGTAAGTGAGAAGAGGGTACTGTGTACAGGATAAATTGTGTAACAAAATAAGGAGGTAGAAAATTGTAAGACATAGGGAAAAATCATCGACTAGTATAGCTGAGTGTAATACAATATCTGGGACACAATAAGGAATCAATACATATTTGTGGAATTTAAATGAAGACCAGAAACACAGGCATAAACAATAAGACTAAAAAGTGGGTAAGGGACCATATTATAGAGAAATAATGGTATGAATCCTGAATTTCATTTTAAAAAAGGCCACTGCACCTGGTATGCTAGATATTACCATATAATTTGTGTGTGTGTGGGGGGAGAAAATACTAAAATGAGCTACCGAGGGAAAGAGCCTTCTTTACAACCTACAAGTTGCCCTATCCTGACTATGAAATGTTTTACAGCATTCCAAAGCCTAAGAACCAGAATTTTCTGCACTATATTCTATATAACTTTTAGTTCCAAGTGCTAATCGTTTAAGGGTGGCTCTTTTAATATGGTCCATTTATTAAGCTTTCAATAAATACATAAGTAAAGAGAGGGGGGAGGGGAGGGAGGGAGGGAAGGAGGGGGGGAGAGAGAGAGAGAGAGAGAGAGAGAGAGAGAGAGAGAGAGAGAGAAACGTGTACACGCTTACATGTGCCTGGCATCGTTTGGGGCTCAGTCTACAAAAACAAAGACCAAGGAAATTCCTACCCTTTGAAGATTGTACACATGCAGTCTGGAAGACAAAAGTTCCTCCTTCTATAGATCAAATATTATTTATTGAGCAGCACATTCACCACACAAAGTTAGCCTTAGGAAAAGTAATACATGTAAGCAATAAAAAAAATTTGAGTGTTATTTATCAAAATGTTATCCTTAATTTTTGAAAATACACTGTTCCCTTTATTGTGGCTTACAAACAATTATTTCACTGCATTTATCAGCACCTCTTCCTTTTCTTAAGCATAAAACATTTACTTATTCTCTCTTTCTCCACTGTCACAGCTGCAATCTACCAAAGCACTTGCCTACCTTGTTTTGTACCTGGCTTGGCTCATTTCATCCTATTATCTTGGCTGCATTCAGTGTGGATGTTGATTACTCTTTTAATACTCTTACCTTAAAGTCCTTTATACCTCACACCTCTAAAGGCACTTATTTCCACAGTACCTTTGAGATCCAGAGCTATCCTATCCAGTTCTTTACGAATTTGGAACCTCCCCCAGCACTATGCGCACACACACACTTATCCCACCTTCGTAAGTTTCCATCTCACTACCATCTCACTACCACAGCAATGTGTTCATCGTCAACACTAATCCCTTCAAGTTTCTCAGATTTGGGTCTTCGTTGTCTTATTTTCCCTAAAGAATAGTGGCTATTTCAACAATGCCACTGGTAACATCTTAGATTCTCTGGCTAATTCTCATTCTTTCACCAACTTCCTTGTTAAGTACCAATCTTGGGTAAATCCTACAATTCAATTATTACATTTTTTCTCTCAAGTATATATACACAATATATTCCTGGAGAAAATGATAAAGCTAGGCCAATTAGAGCCATAATCAATTTATGGAACTTAAAAGTCCTTCATACTATTGCCTGCAAATGTTACTTATTTTTAATATCATAATAAATTCTTCACAACACTTATTCCAACCTTTTCCATGCTTCTCCAGCTCCTCCTAACTTCATCCCCATTCCCAACCTTTAATTCACTGAGAAAACAGCAATACCTTCAAATTTACTGAGGATCAAAGCCATCCAATAAAAGCTTGCTCTTCTACACATGCCCACATCTCTCCCCATCCCTTTTCCATTCTCACTGTAGTGACGGCCCTGGTGCTGACTTGGCACATGCTATCCCCCATTTACTCTCACTTCTGTTTTCTCACCCTGAAAATGTAAGCCAAGTCCTCCTACATCAAGGCACACCTCAACCACTGCCACCAACAAAATGCCCTTTGTTCAAGAGGTTGCAGACACCAGATGCTTCTTCATGAGACAGCTTTTCTAAAATCCCATTCTTTATCAAAACCCTACTTATTTTTCAAAGCCTAACTGGAACCTCTCCTTGGTAAAAATATGAAAGTTAGTCTTTCTGTACAGCTCCTTAACGAGTTTACCACAGTCTTCTTTATGTGGCTAGTTTTTCCTCATTTGTGTAGTAATTTTGAGAATTAAAGGAGATAAAATAAGTAAAAAATTATTAGAGCCTACCATATAGCAAAAACCCAATGAATACTTTTATTAGTAGTAGTAAGTAGTACTACTAATTCTTGTTATGGTTATTACTGTTATTATCATATTACTTCTTTGAATTCTTGACATGACTCTACTAAACTGGGGGCATAAAACAAGTTATTAATTTCTGAACTTAAAAAAAAACAATATGATTAAGATGACTCCTCCAACTGATCTACAGATTCAATGCAATCCTTATCAAAATCTCAAATGGCTTTTTTAAAGAAATGGACAAACTGATATTAAAATTCACATGGAAGTGCAAAGGCCTCAGAATAACCAAAGCAATCTTGAAAAAGGACAAACTTGGAGGATTCACATTTCCTGATTTCAAAAGGTACTATATAAGCTACAGTAATTAAGAAATGTGGTACTGGAACAAGGATATATATAGAGAGAGAGAACAAAACAACAGAGTTAAGAGTACAAAAATAAAGCCTTACATTATGGTCAATTGCTCTTTGATTACTTTTACTAATTTAGTATAGCCATAAAACAAGTACAGATCACTATATCTTCCCCTATCTCTGGTGTTAATTAATAGTTTTCTTCTGCTTTCTGCATTGCTTGAGTACCTTTTGACCATTTCTGCTGTTATCTTTCCTGTTACAAGCTTTCTTCAAATATTTGGTTATTCTTAGATGTCCATTCATATTTAAGAGTTAAGGACTCTTAAGATGTCAATATTACCCAAAGCAATCTATAGATCTGATGCTATCCCTATCAAATATCCAAGTATGTTCGCAGAAATAGAAAAAATTCATCCTAAAACTCATATGGAATCTCAAGGGATTTCAAATAGAAAAAAGTTGGAGGTCTTAAACTTCCTGATTTCGAAACTTAGTTTTCACTACAGTTGTCAAATCGGTGTGGTACTGGCATAAAGTCAGACACATAAACCAACAGAATAGAGAGCCCAGAAATAAATTCTCACATATGTGGTCAAATAACTTTTGATGAGGGCATTTATCAAAATTTCCATTCAGTGAGAAGGGATTTTTCAGCAAACGGCAGTGAGAAAACTGGATATGCACATGCAAAAGCTGGACCCTTACCTCACAGCATACACAAAAATTAACTCAAAATGGATCAAAGACCTAAACATACGAAGTAAAACTACAAAATTCTTAGAAGAAAACATAAGGCTTTATAACATTGAGTTTGGCAATGATTTATTGGTTATGATACCACAGGCACAGGCAACACGAGGAAAAACAAGTTAGATTAATCAAAATAAAAAACTTTTATTGTGAATAAAAGGACACTATCAACAAAGTGAAGGGGGAACCCACAGAATAAAAGAAAATATTTGCAAATTATCTGTCCAATTAGAATTGACATTCAAGATATATATTTAGAATATAGAAAAGAACTCCTACAACTCAACAACAAAAAGCAACCCAATTAAAAAATGGGCAAAAGACCTGAATAGATGTTTCTCCACAGAAGAAATATAAATGGCCAATAAGCACACAAAAAGCTGCTCAGCATCATTAGTCATCAGGGAAATGCAAATCAAATTAAAAAAACAGAAAATACATTTTGGCAAGTATATGGAGTAAGTGGAACTCCTGGGTATTGTTAGTGGGAATGTAAAATGCAGCAGCTGTAGAAAACAGTATGACAGTTCCTTAAAAGATTAAATATATAATTACCACACGATTCAGTTACTCTCACTTCCCAGTATTAACCCAAAGAAATAAAATCAGACACTCAAACAAGTATTTGTACACTTGTGTTCACAGCAGCTTTATTCACAATAACCAAAAGATGGAAGCAACCAACAATTGATGGTTATCCATTGATAGATGAACAGATAAACAAAATGTGAGGCAAAGTAGATTTGCAGTTCTGAGTATGCAAAAGAATTTATTCTTACATTATTTACTATTACTATGAGTTTTCCAAGTGAACAACTGTAAAGCTACTTTTGCCCCACTCTATAAATATACAATAGAATATTATTCAATGGTAAATAGGAAGACAATTTTGCACATGATACAGTATGAATGAACACCAAAGAAATTATGGTAAGTCAAATAAGCCAACCACAAAACAACAAATATTTTACAATTCCACGTTATATGAGTTTCCTAGTCTAGTCAAACTCACAGAAACAGAAAGGACAACAGTGAGTCTTAGTGAGTAATCAGTAGATCTGGCTTTTTACTAAAGGTACTTCAAATACCAGTACTCGCAGATCTTTACCCTGAGTCAACTTTCTGCAGGGAAGAATACTGTCATCTCCAGCTGGGCTCCTCTCTTCATAATGTACCACAAGATATTAAGTTCAATGTCTTAACTCATTTATATGTTTATTATTTGCAATCCCATCCCTTGATTAAAATACAAGCTGCTAAAAGATAGAGATTTTTGTTGTTTTATTTTTAAAAATTGTTATATCCCACCCTGGATGGGTGGTTCGTTTGGTTGGAACCTTGTCCTGCACACTAAAACGTTGCAGGTTGCATTTCCAGCAGGGCACCTACCTAGGTTGTGAGTTCAATCCCCAGTTGGGGTGCATATGGGATGTGACCAATGTTTTTCTCTAACATCAATGTTTCTTTTTCTTTCTCTCACTCTCAAATCAGTAAACGGATCCTTGGGTGAGGATTAAAAAAAAACTGCTATATCCTCAGAGCCTAGGAAAGTATAAATGTGAGCAGGCACTCAACATGTATCTGTGGAATTTTTGGCGCACTTAATGTGTCAGAACTATGCTATTTCATATTTATAAATTCAGTTCATCCTCAAATTACCACATGTGTGATATTGTTGCCATTTTACCAATGAGGTGAGATATGGAGAGGTTAGGTAACTTGTATGCACACTAAGGTACAGGTAGGATTAACACATAGGGTCTGTGTGACTCCATGGTTCATCTTAATCACTGTATTATACTGCCTTCTACAAAGAAATTGTATAGTGTTAGTCCCGAAAATAAGAATCTACATGCTAATGATATAACCTATGAGTTATGGTCTGCTTTATGTTGCCCAACTAAGATGTAACTTGAATAATAAAAAGCCTGAAGGATGTGTGTGTGGAAGGAGGCAGTGAATCCCTGCTACAGTGAGACATGATTACTAAGGCAAATGTATTAAATGTCTCTCAGACAGAGAAATGTTTGGCAGGAAAAAACTGCTGGTTATCTAATTCTGATTAACAAAGAATTACTATTTTTTCCCCAGGGCTATTTTCTTCCTTATGATTCCTTTGCTTGTTCTCCTCAGACATACAAGTAAAACAGAAAGCATGGAATATTAGAAAGTAAAGTATTAAGAGGTATGAACTCCAGTCCTGGCACTGACATTAACTTGCAATGTGTTCTGGAATAAGCCATACAAAGAAGAGAATAGTATATTAGCAGTTATTTCCAAACTTCCAAATATGTATTAGAAATGCAAACTTACTTTCTCAGGAAATACTCAATATTTACCTTGCCCTTTAAAAAGTAATTAGATTACTACATTAGAAATTTAGTTTAGGAGTCTGTCAATCCATACCTAAAAATCTCTGGCATCTGACGGTGAAGGCAAATATTTAGGGTTATGTTATATCCCTAAATAAATGACTAGTGTTTATAGTGGAGCCAGCTTTTATAGGGAGAGACAGGATAGTGTAGTGGTAAGCAGTACAGGCTGTGGAACCTGAGTGACTTACATAAGGAAATTAATGCCAAGAATGCTTATCTGTGTTTAGAATAGTGACTACTATCTCATAGGATTAAGGACAATGACAGTCAAGGCTTTATATAAAAGCCTCAAGGCACTATTAAATAGTAAAGCTAAGTAACTTTGAGCTATTTAAATATTATAAATTTTACCTACAAGAAAGCAAAAACCAATTTGGGGGAGATCTGTTCTGGAAAAAATAATTTTACAAAACTCTCCCCATTTTTTAATATAGTAACTGGTTTTCTGACCTCAACTATAGAAGGCTTTCTTCTCTCTATTTATTATAACAAGAGAAACAAGATTAAGAAGCATAATAAAGACAAAGTTACTATATTCTGCCGTTTATAATGCACTCCTGTGTATAAAGCACACCCATGTTTTTGGCCCAGACTTTCAGAGAAAAAAAAACTTTCGTTTTAATTTTTTCATTTAATTTCTCATTTATTTCTATTTAGAAACAAAACCAATTAACATATTCTATGGCATTATTTTGCATATGGATATCATTATTGCTTTTTAGAGTTACACTTTTAATGCATAAGCATAAATATTAAAAACATTTATTTAGATATGGAATTAATACTACCTATGTATAATGTGCACCCTTACTTTTCCTTAATATTTGGGCAAAAAGGTGAGCATTATACACAGTAAAATATAGTAGTTCTCTCTTCCCATTATTATTATTTCTTTTTATTATCACCCAAGGATATATTTATTGATTTCCTTCATGTGCCCTGACTGGGGATCAAACCCACAACCTAGGTATGTTCCCTTACTTGGAATTGAACCCGTGACCTTTCTGCACGTGGGACAACGCTCCAACCAACCAAGTCACATAGCCCAGGGCTCTTCCCATTATTTCTAATCCCACACCCTTAGATAACCAATATTATACATACAGATGATTTTTTAAGTTCATTTTTTTTCAAAATTACTACAATACTCAAAAGCTTACCTCCAGGTATATTGATGGTGGATTATGCTCGCCACCAAATTTGTCCAATAGTGCCTCTATATGTTCCTGTGTCAACTTAATCATTTGTTTGATATTCCACACCTAAAAAAACATTTTAAAAACAATTTAAATAAAAATCATTTAGAGTAGGAATTAGAAATACTTCAACATTTCTATTAAAGTATTACAGTAACTGCCAGCAATCCTTGAAATTTGGAGTTTAGAAAACCTAGAGATCAGTTAGTATAGTGGTTTTTCCCTTTTATTTAACATTTTGCAACTTTTTCCCACACTATTAATACATATTCTCAATTATTAAAGAACTCAAATACATGAATATTCAGAATAAACAAGAATCTCTTTTTACTTTTCCCACATTCCTGCCCCCCCCACCAAAAAGGTAAGTGCTGTTTACAGTTTCGTATGCATCTTTTCACATCTTTTTACTTGAGTAAAAAAACATAAACACATACATGAGGTCTGGAAAAAGTCCAGCCATTGTTAATATAATGAGAACAGTTTGCATAATACATAATCTGGTAGCTAAGGAGAGTGGACTGCAATGCACATGTATGAACAATGATGACTTCACTGTACTAGTCAGTGGAGGCAGCAGACACTGTTGAGTGAGCATGTGTATTGTGTGGCCATTGCATTTGAAATGAACGAGAGAGTAGAGGTATGAATCTACATCAAATTTTGTGTTAAGCTTGAATGTTTCTCCCTGGAAACTAACTGGATGATTTGGAAGGCTTTTGGGTACAATGCAATGAGTGCAGGGCAAATAAAAATGTGCCACAAATGGTTGAGAATCTGTTGAAAGTGATCCATGTTCTTGAAGACCTGCAACAAGCAGAACACTTGAGAATGTTGAACGTGCATGGGCTGCAATCCATAAAGATTGGCAACTGACAGTGCAAGAACTAGAAGCTGATCTGGGGATTCCAAAAACTACTGTGTCTGAGATTTTGACACAGGATCTTGGCAGGAAACGTGTCATGGCAAAATTCATTCTGCAGCTTCTGCTACCAGAACAGAAGGAACACCGTGATTAAGTTGCTAATGATATTGTAAAAACTATGCGAGGTCCCAAGGTACCTATTTTGAAGGGGACTGAGGCATCACTGTCCTACGTACTATGTTTCTTGTATCTCATATTTTCTTCAATAAATGCCTCTAGGGAGTTTCACATTACATGGCTGGATACTTTCTGGACGGGCCTTGTCACAAATGTAAAAAATACTTGCATACATGCAAAACAAATATCATATCTAAAAATATTTTAACACTTGCTTTTTTTCACTAAACAAAATGTCTCAGAACTCTTTCCATGTCCATACAAATATATTTTATTCCTTTTTAAATGATTATTATATATGGATCCTCTTAAATGGTTATATTCAATACAGCCCTGACTGGTGTGGCTCAGTAGGTTGAGTACTGTCCTGCAGACCAGGTTCCTGGTTGGGGGCATGTGACAGACAACAGATCAATGCTTCTCTCCCTCTCTTTCTCCCTCCCTTTCCCTTCTTTCTAAAAATAAATAAATAAAATCTTTAAAAAATTATTATGTTAAATTTAGATACATTCATTTCATTTCATAATATTGTTATGACACTGCTTATTTCAATGATCTTCAAACTTCAACGGTAAAATAAGGTTAGGTGGGCATAAATAACTTTACTTATACACTCCAAAGTACCTAACAGGAGGGAAAATACCTTGAAAGAAAAGCAGAGGAAAATGAAGAGCAAGACCTTATTTTATCAATGAAACACATTATTGGCAAGGCCTCCAGACATCCATTTATTCAGCCAGCCAACCTACATTCAGAAGTCCAGTGTTTAATACAAGCACATGTTACATATTTATGTTAAGATATATTTAAAAAGCCTATTTTTTATGAAAAATGAGTTCAATTTATTTGAACCCAAAGTAGGTTTAAGAACCTACTTTGCAAATTATGTGTATGGTAGATTACTCTGTTTTAAACTCAGTGATCTACACCTTCAATTTTAATGTGACCAAAAATGTATTTAACATAAATATAATCCACACTAGAAATTATGGTCTTTAAAAACTACTTAAAATTATAACAAAAAAAGTGAGAAAATTTAAAAATGTATGAGAGGGAAAAATGAGCAAAGGAGTTTCAGGACCCCTGGCTTATCTAATAATTCCCTTACTAGAGGGCATTTAAATTATTCCATTTTTCTCAACTTCAAAATGTTTCAATGAACAGTTCTGAATTGTCTTTTGGGACAAAGGCCCAAGTTTCCTTTTTAGATATTAAAGCAAAAGATTTCTGGACTGAAGGATATGCACATTTAAAAACTGAATAACTATGACAATGGTCTTCCAAAAGAAAAAAAGTACCAAGTCATACCTTACTCAAAGGGTTTGCGTCCACCCTTTTCCTTATAATCCCACCAAACTGGGTATCATCAAACTATGAAAACACTTGCCAATCTGAGGGGAAAAGGTTATCTTCTTGTTTAATTTGTATTTTCTGGAAAACTGCGCATTTTTCATGTTTATCTGCCATTTAAATTTCTTTTTGAAAAATTCTCTATCCATATTGTTTCCCTCTATTTTTCCTTGTTGATTTATAAATAGCGTTTATTATGGATATTCCAGACATTAATCCTTACTCTCCTACAAATGCTGCAGTCTTTCCTTGTTTTTCACTTTATTATCTCTTTTGTCATATGATGTCTTGCAACTCAAAGTGTGGTTCATAGGCCAGATGCAGCACAATCTGGAAGTTTTTTAGAGTAGCAGAATCTCAGGCCCCATTTCAAACCCACTAAACTTTAACAAAATAATTCATATTAAAGTTGGAGAGGTGATTACAAAAAATTTCAAATTTTTGCTTCAATCAGATAATGCAGTATTTTCCTTTATGACTCCTTAGCTACTACTCATGTTTGCAAAGAGTAGCAGATATCTGTCCTTCTCAAGCTACATTTACTCCCCAGGTGATCTTACCCAATCTTGTGGTTTTATATGTCAAATGTGGACTGATAAAGCCCAAACTTTAAAGCAAGCTCTGTCACTAATATCTCTACTAAGAAAGCTTAGAGGCATCTCAAACTTCACATGTTCAAAAACTAACTTCTGATATACCCCTGAGCCCCCCAAATATTTGTTTTCCTACAGTCCCTTCATCTAAGACAAATTCTCTCTACAGTAAGTTCACTGACAACACAGGCAGAACTGCTTCATAGTAAAAACCTGATATATAAAACTGATTGTAGGCCCTGGCTGGTGTAGCTCAGTGGATTGAGCGCGGGCCTGCGAACCAAAGGATCGCGGTTTGATTCTCATTCAGGACACCCATAAGAGGCAACCATACATTGATATCTCCCTCCTTCCCTCCTCCTCTAAAGATAAATAAACTTAAAAAAAACTGATTGTGTTTCACATTTATTAACTACTTTGAGACGAGAAACATGTTTTATTCATCTTTTGTCACCTCATCACTTATCCTGGGTTCTCAGGCCTCACAGGTACTCAATTAATGCTGGAGCTAAGATTTAAGCAGTCTTCAGAATAGGATAAGAAAAAAATTACTCCTGTTCAGTGCTTCTTTCCAACCCAGTAAATTAAGGGCTCTAGTAACCACAGCCATTTTTTTTAAAAACTCCATAAATAAAACTCATGTGCAGTTGGGATAAAGAACCACTCCTCTAAGGGATGGAAATCAGAAAAGAAAAATAATTTAAAAAAAAAAGATTTGAGTTGGAGAATGAGCATGGGAGTATGTGTGGACCAGGGGTGGCAAACTCATTTTACTGGAAGCCACATAAGCCTCACGGTTGCCTTCAAAGGGCCAAATGTAATTTTAGGACTGTATAAATGTAACTACTCCTTAACTAGGAGCAAGAAGGTTGGCACTGCTGCTGGGTAGAAGCAAGGTGCTAGGCCAGATAAATGAAGGTGAAGGGCTGGATTCAGCCTGCAGGCCTTGTGTTTGCCACCTGTGTTTTACAGGGTGAGCAAGAGGGTGGACTGAAGTGGGGAATAACAAAGGGGAGAAATCAAGCTTCATGTCACGAACAGGAGGTTGATTAAATGACCAAGGAGGTATCTGGCTATGAGGAGGTATGAAGCAGGAGATATAGTCACAGTATACTAACAAGCAGATCTCCACAGGGGGTGAGGGGTGTAGGTTCAGAAGACTCAAGCCCAGGATGTATCAATATTTAGGGTCTAAATATTGACAGGGGTGTCAAAGTCATTTTCACCATGGGCTCAATCGGCCTCATGGTTGCCTTCAAAGAGACAAACGTAGAGCTCCTTGCCTCTAGTTAAGAAGTAGTTAGTTACATTTATACAGTCCTAAAATTGCATTCGGCCCTTTGAAGGCAACCGTACGGCTGAAGTGGCCCCGGGTGAAAATGAGTTTGATACCCCCGATTTAGAGAATTAGTAAAGAACAGAGATCAGGAGACTTCCAGCCAAGATAGAGGCATAGGTGGAAACACTGTGCCTCCTCACACACCAAAATTAAGGAAAACAAAAATACAGAAACAAAAACACAATCTGAACATAGAAAACTGAACTGTAAGGAAGTCCGACAACCATTCAACCAGACCGGTAAGAGAGGCGGAGTTGACGGTCTGAAGAGGGGGAACATAGCAGGAAAAGGCAGTGGCTGCCAGAACAGGGAGCATAGGCATCGTGGGGCTAGAAGACCCTGGACACGGGGAGGAAACAAGCAGAACACGCAGGGCAGTTGGCCAACTGCGGTCACACATTCGAGCACAGATAAACTAGGCAAAAACAGGCAGTGAGACAGACCACGCAACCCAGGGCCCCAGCGACGGGAAATAAAGCCTAAAAGCACCAACTGAAAAGGAGCCAGGAGAGACTCCCAGCCTCACAGGAGAGTCCATTGGAGAGTCCCACAGGGTCCTAGAATGTACATAAGTCCACCCACTCAGGAACCAGCATCAGAAGGACATAATTTGCTTGTGGGAAGTGGCAGAGAAGACACAAATCCAAGGGAGAGCAGAACAAGAGCCATCGATCCTTCTCTGACCCCGCCCCCACAGACAGCATTACAACCCAGCAACATGGGTTGCCCCACCCTGGCGAACACCTAAGGCTCCATCACCCATAGGTAACAGGTGCCACCTGACCAAAAATGGCTCAAACAGAAGAACAAATCAAAGCCCTAGAGCCAATACTTTTAAGGGACCAAGAGATAGCCAACCTATCAGATGCACAATTCAAAACACTGTTGAACAGGATGCTCACAGAACTGGTGATTTTGGTCGCAAATTAGATGAAAAAATGAAGGCTACACTAAGTGAAATGAAGGAAAATGCACAGGGAACCAATAGCGATGGGAAGAAAACGGGGACTCAAATCAATGGAGTGGACCAGAAGGAAGAAAGAAACAACCAAACAGAAAAGAAGAAACGAGAATTCAAAAAAAATGAGGAGAGGCTGAGGAACCTCCAGGACATCTTTAAACATTCCAACATCTGCATTATAGGGGTACCAGAAGGGGAAGAAGAAGAGCAACA